>CM060591.1:52579457-52874457 GCA_030578255.1 Tiaroga cobitis
ATATTATCCTCTGACATCTGATCAATAATCTAGTAATACACCAATGGCTGATCCAGAAACAAGTATATAATCTTTCAAAACTTAATCATGTCAAATTGCCTTAAAGTACTTGATTAGTTACTACTGACAGTCATTTTGAAATCATATTAATATCAATAATCAATCATTATTGATCATTTCTGAGGTCATCCAACCTCATCCAAATGATGGAAAAACAGCCTGACATATGATTACATCATACAGTTATGATTATGACATCAGCTTTAGAATGAGTCATCGCTGTTACAGCATCCATATGCAACAGCATCGTTTATTTTAAATGCTGCACTCCTCTTTCATCATTAAAGTGGATCTTGAAAACGGTTCCCATTCCTGTCTGCAGGGCCGGCCTTACCCATGTTTCACCCGTTTCAATTGAAACAGGCCCCGTCCTCCAAGGGGGGCCCCAACAGACCAGCAAAATCCCATTCATTTTCTCTGTAGGATATTGATTTTCAGCCATAATGTCTAAACCATTCAAGGTAGATTGACCATGAGCTACGAGGTTGTGAAATGCAAGTTTCTGCTCCTATAAAAGCCACAAGCAAGAAATCAACCTTGTTATTTGCGAAACACTGACGCCTCTGATTGGTAGAACTCGCGGTAACCATGGCGACGTTTACGGCTTAAGCTGATCTGAAGTATAATATCGGCAGTTTATGTATTTATACCTTTGCCTTTTTTGCCGTCAGGTTAAAATGCTATTTTGAGCAGAAAAAGAATTTTAAGAGGAAATTAAACGTACATATGCCGGTGGTGTTGAAAAACGAAAGATATCAGACAACAAAAGAAAAGCTTTATTCAGCCTACCAACAGTGAAGTTACCCTGCGTGAAAGAGCGAGGCTTATCCCAACGGAAAACGCTGTTTAGGCCTAATTGTATATAGTTTTAATCAAATAAGGTTGGATTATTTCTCTGTTGAGCTGCCTGTTCATGAAGCTGAAAGTGCACGGAATAAAATAATATACCATTGATGCAAACCAACAGGAATCCTTGCTTTTTCTGCTCTATTATGTTTATGTTTTATGTGGGTAGGGCCCCATATTAGTTATTGAAACCGCAGATGCTTAAGGCCGCCACTGCCTGTCTGATCACTCTATTTTTACCCGTGAGCAGCTCAGTCTCGTCGACAGCCTGCTGTTTGTGTCTATTTCTGTACGCACGTTAAACACACAGCTAAAGTGTGACCCTGTTCCGGCTGTGACAGACGGAGATTAAACACTCATTTATATTCAATTTACCACAGTAAAGAGGGCTTCCTGAGCGGAGTTTAAAGGTGCAGCGTGTGATTTTTAGCGGCATCTAGTGGTGAGGTTGCGAATTGCAAGCAACAGAAGTTACGGTGGCCGACAGGAAGTGATGTCGTCGTCTGAGACAGCGGAGAGTAGCCAGTTCAGCAATGAGGTTATAAAGATAAATTAAGAAAAGATGTTTACTTAATTATTGAGTAAAACGATGTTATTGTGAATATTATTGTTACTCGTTCATCATTGTGTCAGTGTTTTATTCGCTGACTTTAGCTAGCTTCTTTGCATGAAGAACAACATAGTGACGAAACGCGTTTGTCTGTTTGGGCCACTGTAGAAACATGTCGCCGCATTTCAATGTAAGGGGACCCGCGTGTGTGTAGATAGAAACGGCTCATTCTAAGGTAACAAAAACATAACGGTTTATTATGCAGGGTCTTTACACACCACTGAAAACATAGTTATGTATATGATATTGTATATTTAAAGTACATTTTGTTCAGTCTGACACATTGTCGGGTAATATCGACGCGGCTGCATGCTGTGATGTTAACTGTAAGAACCCGCAACATGGTATTGAGTTGTGTTCCTTGTATGATAATATTGTGGAGTCCCTTCTTGCCTCAAGCAGGCTTTTGCACAAGACCAAGAGGTATAAAGCCAAGCCAGGCTGGAACGAATATGTTGAAGAGCTTCATGCTGAGGCTAGAAGGGCTCTTAAAGTCTGGGTTGAGTGAGGCAGACATAAACATGGCCGCTTTTTTCAATATAAAAAAACAGGCAAATGCAAATTTGAAATATGCCCTACGTTTCATCAAGAGGAATGAAAATACAATGAGGTCTGACTCACTTGCAAGGAAATTGCTAAATAATAACCCATAAACGATTTCTGGAAAGAAATCAGTTAAAATTAATAACAATTGAACATCTTCACCAACTAATATTGATGGTGTAAGCGGTTCAGAAGGAATTACTCAGTTGTGGCAAAGACATTATCACAGGAAGCTGTCATTTCCTGAATTCTCTCTGTCTGGTAGTCTCTTTAAAGGGATACTTCAGGATTTAGCATTAAGCTTTGTATTAGTAGAAAACCGGTAGTATTTTCAAATTACCGTGCTTTCCACCCTCATATCCCCCTGAGACGAGAGATGTATGTATTTTTTGTCTGGAAAAAAATCCTCCGATGACGCAAAAATCGTCATTTTGCGTCATCGGAGGATTTTTTGGCCAGAGGCTAAAGACTACAGCCAGTAGTAGAGGCTGTCCCGCATGTTCCCAACCCGCCCATAGAGGAGGGGATCTCACTCACAGAATGAACACATAGTGTCAGACATCTTTTTTGGAAGCTAAGCTAGCAGGCTCTTGTTCTGTGGAGAAAGTTGAGTAACTTAGTAGGAGAAAGCTGAGTAGTAGGGGTTACCATTCATCCTCTTTTTCCCGGACACCTTTTGTTTCAATCTAACTACATTCAGATTCACCAATCGGAATGAATTCAGTGTTTACATGAACGCTAAACAAGTGATCGGTTGATGTGCGTTTTAACATTGCTAAGAAAATTCCCGCTCCTCCGTGAGAGATACGAGAGCGGTGCAGGTGTCTCTCATCGGTAATCACGCCACCGGCCTCGCGCCGTTCTCCCGCGGCCCTCAGTCTCGTCCTGCTCGCCACAGTAAACATGATGAATGGCGACTGTAGAACGCAAAAGCCGAATCCCAGACATTTTGGGCGATCTCGAAATCCCGGGCAGACTCATCACGGAGACTCACTAGTAGCCTAGACTTGTTGTTTAACTACTGCGCTCTGTTACCGGTAGGCGTGGCCTCCTAGGGCAGCGAAGCAAGTGCATCCTGGGAGTTGTTGTCTTTCATCCACATAAGCCACAAATAGGTCTACATTTTCTGGCTTTTCTCAGTCTAGAAAGCTCCAAATTCAAAAATAATTTCACATTTCTTCTACATAAATGACCCATTTTAAATACACATTCATCTTTCCAGAGTTGAAGTTAGGGCTGTTTTCGACGAAGGATTTTCATAGTCGAATCTGATTCGTTAGATTTTACCGTAGTCGACTGATAGTCGAACCTTTTTTTTATTTATTTTTTTAGATAGCAGCTAGACGTTCGGTTGAATAACTGTTCGTCTCTTATAGGACAACTCGCTCTACGTTTAAAATGAACAGCAAGACAACTAGAAGTGAATGTGCTTTCCATTAAATGAATCCTTAACAACAACAAAAAAGCTTTGTTTTAAATAAATCACACACAGTAAACAAAACCTTAACAAAAAAACTTTGCAATGAACTTTGCAATTTAGACGCGCAAACTGGTTGCCGGTGCGGTCGGTGAGACGTACATGCCCGAGCAGATTCGGCTTGAAGCCGTTCATCCTCGGATGCGGTGTCGCGCGCGCTGTTACAAAAAAAGCCGTGCACACAGCCAAGCGAAATGGGGTCTTGCCGGTCTTGCACACCCAACGCGTCATTTTTTGCCATGCGCACCTTCGCGCTCGTGCGGACGCGTCTGGTATAAACAAGGCTTTCTCCGTGTCAGCGCGCGTTCTGATCGGTGAAGGTGCACAGACCTCTCCCGAATGATCTCCAGCACTCAGCCTCCGAACCACCACTAACTCCGCCTCCATTTCCCTCGTAAGCTGATATTAGTATTTAAACATTCTCTATGATAAAATTTTTTTGTAAAAAATATTTTAATAGCACGGTTTTGGCGGTTATGGAGTTCTAATGACACTGTCGGTCTCATGGTTATATGATAACCGTCACACCCCTATTGGTTACATAACACTTCCCTACTGTTCGACTATGAGGTTCATAGTCGAATCAGACCTTTCCGAATCGAATCGTCGAATCCTCGACTATTAGAAGTCAGCCCTAGTTGAAGTATCCCTTTAAAGTTTGCGATGAGGTTAAACACTTAGGACACTATATAACTGATGTCGGATGATAGGGACATTCACAGACAGTGTCGTATGATGTATGCACAAGCTAATACGTTGCTTGGCAAATTTAGTATGTGCTCAGGATCTGTGAAGAATACACTTTTTCTTTTTAAAGCATTCTGTACCCCTATAATTTTAACACTGACGAACCCGACACCAAGTTCAGTCAGGTTTTTCTCCAGTATGTGGAACCATTGGCGTTTTAGCCTATATGTAAACATGTGATATTGTGGAATGTTTTATTGTTTGTGTCCTGAATAAAGCTTTGATGATGATATTGCATTTCTGTCAACAGATCCTCCTAAATATTACACAATAATGGGGGTGGTGATGGCGCAGTGGATAAGACACATGCCTTTGGTGTGAGAGACCCGGGTTCGAATCCACTGTGAGACACCAATGTGTCCCTGAGCAAGACACTTAACCCCTAGTTGCTCCAGAGGCGTGCGACCTCTGACATATATAGCAATTGTAAGTCGCTTTGGATAAAAGCGTCAGCTAAATGACTAAATGACTAAAAATGACTAAAATGACAATGCACCTTTAAAGAGATAAAACGATACGCTTGTGTCCCGTACCTCAGGGGCCAGATACTCTGGAGTCCCGCAGAAGGTCTTCATGGTAGCAGCGTCTGTGATGCCCTCCTTACACAGGCCGAAATCAGTGATCTTTATGTGCCCGTCCTTATCCAACATCAAGTTTTCCAGCTGGAAAAACACACACAAGTGGTTCTGTGATATCTTACGTTCAGCTGATAATGCTGAGGTTTACAGGAGGAAAATTAGTCTGTGTTTTGTTCACCTTTAGGTCACGGTAAACAATCTTGGCAGAGTGCAAGTAATCCAACGCAGAAACGATCTCAGCGCCGTAGAAACGGGTTCGGTCCTCCGAAAACACACGTTCTCTCGACAAATGAAAAAACAACTGCAACAACAATAAAAAAATAAAATAAAATCAGAATTCACAAATACAAATGTGCATCACATTGACAAGGAGAATAAACATTTGAAAGAGCAAGAAAGATGAAAATTTGAAGGGAAAAAATCCTGAATGTAGAACATTTTTAACATTTGAAAATCTTTAAAAGCATGTTCAGACGTTGCAGAGAAAGTTCAAAAGAAGGTTTATAGGGTTGGAAGGAAATTGAGTTTGAAAGAAAAATAAAAAGTGGGAAAGACAAGTTGAAAATGGTCTAAAGGAAGTGTACAGAGAAACTGTATTTTGAAAAAAAAATTGAAAATGTTCAGGAAGAAATTTGAAAGCTGGGAAGAAAATTTACAATTTTTGTAAATTGTTTGCATGTTTGAAAAAATTCAAAGATTAGAGAGAAAGTTCAAAAGAAGGTTTACAAGAATGATCCAAAAGTTCAAAAGATGATAAGATCATCAGAAGTTTGACAGAAAGAACAAAAGTTTGAAAATGTTCCAAAGGGAGTTTAAAATTTGGAGGGAAAGATAAAAAGAAAATCCAAAGTTCAAAGGCTAGAGAGAAAAAGTAAAAAAAAAGTTCAAAGGCAGTTCACTTTTGAACTTTCTCTCTAGCCTTTGAAGTTGTGAGAAAAAAAAGTAAAAAAAAAAGTAAAAGCACTTTTAAAATAACTGAAAACATTTACCTCTCCTCCATTCACATATTCCATAACAAAACATAAACGATCCTTCGTCTGAAATGAGTACTTCAGCGACTGCAGGCAAAATACAATATAATGTGTGTGTTAATTACAATTAATAACATGAGGATTGTTTATTTTAAATGTCTGAGGAGAGTGTGATATATATATACATATATATATATATATATATATATATAAATAATGGCATCACTCACAGTTAGAAACGGATGCCTAGTGTTCTTCAAAACTCTGCTCTCCGTGAGCGTGTGCGCCACTTCATCCTGAGAGAGAGAGAGAGCGAGAGAGAGGACGCGAGAGAGAGCGAGGGGGAGAGAGAGAGTGAGAGAGAGAGAGAGAGAGATGTTGTTGATTTCAGCTGACGCCTATCACTTCTCAGTTCAGTGTGTTCTCAGAGCACCAGGTTTCGTACCTTGGCAATAATAACCTCCTTTTTCAGGATCTTCATTGCATAATATGTGCCGCTGGCTTTCTCTCGCACCAGAATCACCTTCCCGAACGTGCCTTTACCCAGCAGCTTCAGATAGTCAAAGTCATTCATTGTCTGTCCAGGAAGAGAGAGAGGGTTAGTTTGAGCCCATGCGCGTGGATCCACCAGGCCGGCACCATCCCTAACCTTTCGTTTGTGATGACTGGTTGACGTGTCCATCTCCTCCTCGTTGACGTTCTCGATCTGAGAGATGGGGCTGCACAGGATCCCTTCCTCTTCCTGTTTGGCCAGCTTGTCTGCCACCATCTGAATGGCCTCGACCCACTCATCCCTTGTTAGCAAGGAAACAAATGAGCAGTCAGTCGTGATAAAGCCACATATTGGCCAGGCGGATTATTAATCATCTGATTTCTGACTATACTGAGATCAACTGTGACCGGGTTTGATGATCATACGAAGAAGTGTTGGTTTCCTACAACGCAAATATTTTGAACATCCTTAAAACAAGATCAATTTCCATGAGAAATTGAGATTAGCCTTGTTTTCAGAGAATCACTTTGAACTTATTTTACTTTTCAAATGCAATTTTATTTGGTTAACAAGTTCTTTTTTTTTTAAGATAATAAGTTTTCATTTTTGGATGAACTATACCTTTAAGTCTCCATTCGCTTGAGTTTAGGGTCGTTAAGATTTTTTATTGTTTTTGAAAGAAGTCTCATATTCACCAAAGCTGCATTTATTTGATTAAAAATACAGTAAAAACAGTAATATTGTGTAATATTATTACGGTTTAAAATAGCTGTTTTCTATGAGAATACATGTTAAAATTTAATTTGTTCCTGTGATCAAAGCTGAATTTTCAGCATCATTACTCCAGTCTTCAGTGTCACATGATCCTTCAGAAATCACTCTAATATGATGATTTGATGCTCAAAAAACATTTATGATTATTATTAATAGCTATGTTTCCTAATAATTTAATTTGACTTGTGAACATTTGCGAATAGAGCACCGTTTCCATCCCATGTGACCAAAATTGCCACTTCCTAGGAAATCAGGCTCTTTTATCCTCCATCATAAATGACTTGCGACTCAGACGAAGCGGCGCAGACGAAACGCAATAAACGCTGTCATGTTCTCTTGCTTTCGTACGGAAAGCAATCATGTGTCATTATAACAAATTATTCTGATGACAGACTTTGACTCAGGCGTTTCAGAACGATCAAACCAACATTTGAGAGGCTGTGATGTGATTGGTCCGCAGGTTAGTCCAGTTATCCAATCACATCCTCTGTTGAGGCAAAGTCAAAGAGTTTTTTTCGTTGCGCATCGAGGGATTTATTCGGTAAATGTGTTTCCATTTGCAATTTATGTGGATGTCTTCTTATCAGGAAAAAAAAGTATCAGCCTTAAAGGTATTGTAGGTAGGAATTGTATAAAAAAAAACTTTTTTCCAAATTTGTTTAAACTTTCTGTATTTATCAATGCATAATTAAAATGTAAGTACTCTGAAAAAGAAAGTATAAAAATCGAGTGTCTGTAGACCTCTCACGACTGTTTTAAAGACAGCTCATTATTTCCATTCACTCCACCCCCTCCCTTCTGGGCTCCTTCCAAAGCCACGCCTCCAAAACACATGAACGCGCGACTCCGACCGCTGAGCTGAAGACGCATTATTTACCTGAGACGAGCGGAGAGGAAGGAGCGCAGTGCATGTAGTGACATCATGTCAGAATCACATGTAATAAAAAAATCTAACTTTATCATAATGAAGATAAACAAATAAGATGTATTTTAGTACTCACTATCAAGTAGCATATTGATATTGGTAAAGATTAAAATATATATTTATTGATTCGCTAACGAGCTAGTTATCTATAAGGCAAAGCTAAAAACAGGTTGCATGATACACGTTTTTCCATTGCCATCATTTACACTGTGATGAAGATGAATTTCGTGTAACATTCATAACATATATGGTGTTCTGCATGTAAGAGTTTCCATGATGAAAGCATTGTTGACTCTGATGAGGACTACACTCCAGAGACAAGTACAGCATCGTCAGCTCGAGGACAGATCCGGGGTCGAGGGATTTTTTGTTTAAAAACAAAACAAAGGCGAAAAAACGTGCAGGTAAACTTCCAGGTGAACATGGTAAAAGAGTTAGACAGAGGGTAAATATAATTCTAAGAAAAGTTCCTGGATGCGGATCGGCCTACTATCTGTTCAACATGTATTTATTTATCTAAAGCAAAATTATGCACAATTCAACACTATAGCTATCATCTTGAGCTAGGCATATATATTATTTATCATCTCTACTACGGCTCGCTAAGTAATGTTATGTTAGCTATATTAGGCAGCTACGTGTGCTAATGACACATGCTTCATGAAAACATAAAGAAAAAAATATGCATGATCAAAATACAAAAAGAAAGATTTACCTGTCCAGCAGAAATATAGCCATCCAGGCGTCACTTTTCAGCCCCTTGAGGTCTCTCAGTTCTCGCCATCGCTGGAAAGCCACGCCGATATTGGCATGCGTTTTATTTTGTTGTTTATCCAAAGACTTTCTGTTCATTACCTTTGCTAGTAACGTTACTGTCTTCCTTTTTTTGCCTGGTTTGCCTTCGCGAACTGCATATGTGAATTTTGATTGGTCTTTCTAATCTCTGCCATTGTTTTGCTATTCCTAGGTTCCGTGCCTCTTGAATTCCTCAAATCAAACGGATGCGCGCGCAAGTGGGCAGGTCCTGTGTGGCAAAAGGGTGGTTGCCATGGTTGCGAGAGAGTGACAGTCGCCTAAGCCAATCCTTTGTTTCGTCCCGAATGTAAATAATGAGCTGTGTTTAGTGCAGATTAAACGGTCTAGAGTCACTCGATTTTTATACTCTTTTTATCAGAGTACTTACATTTTAATTATGCATTGATATATACAGAAAGTTTAAACAAATTTGGGAAAAAGTTTTTATAAAATTCCTACCTACAATACCTTTAAGTGAGCGTTTTTATGCACATTTTTAAAATGTACGAGCATCTTCATTTAGCGTTTTTTATGCGATATCCCAAAATGCACATAAAAATGGATGGAAACGCAGCTATGTTAAAAAAAAAATTGTGCTGGTTCATATTTTTGTGTAAACTATGATAGAAAAAATGTAGGATTCTTTGATTAAAAAGAAAGTTTATTTGAAATAGAAATCTTTAATATAGTATCTTAATCTATAATATCTTTATATAAGAAATCTTTTCTAATATATAAATGCCTTTATTGTCACTTTTGATCAATTTAATGCATCCTTCCTGAATAAAAGTATTCATTTCTTTCAAAAAAACAAACAAAAAAAAACTAAGAAAAGTCTTGCCAACCCCAAACTTTTGAGTGTATGTTAAATGTGATGTGGTACCTCTCGTCGGGCGAGTCCACATGGAAGGTGCGCTCGATCACAGTGGTCCACTGCAGACACCTGATGATGAAGGTGTTGGGCTTCGGCCTCTCCGTCTTCATCAGCTGACACTCTGACCAGACACAGGAGGAAAGAGGAGTTTACATGAGGAATAATGACGTCATCGACTCAAAACACGGACTGTTGATGACATCAGCACGTGACGCTCTTCATTGAATCCGTCTGAAGAGTCAGAAACTCTGGACAGAGTTCTGGTTTGCCAGAAACATGACACACTGATATCAAAAATTAAAAACAGCAAGGGTAAAATAAACATTAAAAAATGAACTAGATAAACAAGTCAATGAATTAATAAAAAAAATTTTTATAAAATGCATCAAAACATAAATACATTTATAGATTAATCATAGATTAATCATACATTATTACTCATTTTATTCTGACAGAATACACAAAATGACAACTAAAGTAAATACTTTCCAGATAATATATTACACATCTTTATAATATGTTTATTTAACACCGTATAAATGGGTCATTCATTATATAGTATATTTAATTCCTATTTTAAAAAGGGTGTCCCTAGCAAGCGGATCCTCGTGTCAAACATTGGAAAACACCTGCACTAGCATACGCATGGTCTAAAAGACATAAAACATTATGATTTCATTTAAATAAGTTTGATAATGAGAGACTCACTGGCGACAGAGAAGTTGTTGAGCGGATACGCCAAATCAGCATCTTGCGGCTTCTCTTTATATCCAATGAACGAGCCATCCGTCTTTAACAGGAAGTACCGCGGTCTCCAGTTCTTAATGTATTCACCTGTCGAGCCAATAAAAATCATCAAGCACGCCCATATACACACATATTTGACAGAATATATACGACTGCAGTGCATTTCTCACCTCTCTTTTGCACCCATCCCTCTTTCACTACGTTCTGGTCGTTCATTTTGGGCCTGAGGTCAGAGTTCAAGGGTCAGTCCAGTGCTCGACGTCTTGCTCGTGGATCTGTCCTGTTCCCTCACTCTCCCTTACGCCCGTCTCGCTCTGCCCTCCTGTTCTCTCACACTCTTCCTCTCACTTTCTCTGCCACGTTGTGATGTAACGTCTCAGCCTCCTCCTTCACTTTCACTCTCTCTCGCTCGCTCGCGACCCTTCAGACACTCCAACGGTGACTCAGCCTGGAAGGAAACAACAAAATAGAGAAAACACACACACACACACACACACACACACACACACACACACACACAGAGAAGGGTCATTCACTTCCGCTTCTCTCCCTCTCCCACACACACACACTTCCATGTGAAATAAAGTCATTGTTAAGAGCAGGGAAACATTTCCCGCCCCTTCCCGTGGCCTTCTCTTCCTCTCTCACACTGGATGCTGATGCGATACGTGCTTCTTTCTCTGAATCTTTACGCTTAAGAACCAGCTCAGAAATGTTACAACCAATAAAATAACCCTATAATGAACCCAATGACATTAGAATCAACACTGAAACCTCAGAATCTGTCTTAGAACCCTCTGAGCATCAATGTAAGGAATTTAGAACTTTAGAATTTAGAATTTTCTAAGCAAACTTACTGTAGAACCCCATAGTAGATTAATATCACTACCTCAGAATGAATGTTAGAATCATCTCAGAATCATCTGTTGAACCTTGGAATGATAGAATAAATATTAGAACCCCAATTAGGAATAGATATGGATCACAATTTGAATTTTACAATCAATAGAACTCGCATTCAAATAGAGTCAACATTAAAATAATCTGAGATTCCACTTAAAAACTATGAATCTATTAACTTATTTGATCATTCTGAGGTCCAACGGTTGATTCTAAGATTGAACTCAACCGTTTGAACCTCAAGAGTGATCAAAATAAATTAGAACACTATTTGAAATGGAAACCATAGAATCGAACTAGAACTAGACAATTCTATAATTTGACAATACAATTAGCATTTTACAATAAACAGAACTCACTTTTAGTAAAGAATCAACTGTAAAATCATCTTAGAATCAAACTAATCTATAAAACATTCATTTCACTTTATAACCTTGGAACTTCCAAATCAACTTTGCAACTGATGGTAGTACATTTACAAGTAAAGCTTTTTCTTTGGGTGTTTTATGCAACTGACGACAACGTTGTCAAAACGATCCCTACTAAAAATACTGTATTATGCATTCCAGGCCAGTAGATGGCGATGTCACTTTGTAGAGCTGAATAATCGCAAAAAGAGCGATTCATACACTCACACGATCTCATTCCTAAACGACCACGATTCCGGAAAGCCAGAGTTTACGTATAGGTATGAACCGGCTACAAAAACAGTCTTTTCATTACATCGATTATTTAAATTACATCGTTACACCAGTAGGTGGCGACAAGTGACTGTTAAAATGCATGTATAATATCCTTCATTCAAGAGATTTGTAAAAAAAAAAATGCTGATTCATCCAGTAAGGAAACAAGTGAAGTCTTCATGAGCGAGTCATTGAATCATTCATTGATATTAATTAAACATTTTAAATAGACTGCAGCCATTAACATTTTGACAGAACCTCTAGTAAATGACATGTTATTTTTTTTAGTTTTCGGTTTAGAATCGTGGGAGAATCGTGATCTTTATTTGAAACAAGGAAATAATTTTATCCAGAATCGTGCAGCTCTATCACTTTGTAAAGAAACACTACGCGTCAATAGACTGAACACATAACACGCATGCGCATGATGCCA
This sequence comes from Tiaroga cobitis, assembly GCA_030578255.1. NCBI lineage: Eukaryota > Metazoa > Chordata > Actinopteri > Cypriniformes > Leuciscidae > Tiaroga > Tiaroga cobitis. The sequence goes on from CM060591.1 coordinate 52,591,914, forward strand.
CCATTTCCACATATTCAGGTTTTATTTTTTTTACATGAAAACGATAATGGCATAGTTTTCTAAGGTTTGCGTTTTCAGGCCCACAAAACGCTGTTGTGTAAATGAACGGCCAAAAAACAAATATAAAGTTTTCAGGTTTTAGTTGAAACACGTCCAAAAATCAAAGTCCCCCTGTGGTGAAAATGAAGCTTTTAATGTTGTTTATGTGTCTATCTGGTGTTTTTAATATGCTTTAAGACAAACCATGTGCAAATTCATAAGTCGACAGCATTGCAGAGTATTTTCTCTCAAAAACACGTTTTGATATCTGATCGTCAACGAGTGGATCTCTGAGCTGGTGTGAGTGAGTGGAGGCGGGGCTCATTTGCATATTCATAGATCCGCGTATACTAAATGAGGCAAAGGTGTAGAGTTACATTCAAGCTATTTAAAGGCATGAAGAAATTTATTTTTATGGAAAAGAACGTTTAAATGTCATTTTGGTGATCATAGAGGAGTTTTAAGGGATGAAATTATTGACTACAGGGGGACTTTAAAATCTTAGAACTTTATACTTTTTTTCATTATTATTTTAGAATCAAACAAAGAACCGTCAAAATCTCAGAATCGCCTTTATAATCAACATATGGACCTTGGAATCAACCTCAGAATCTCAGACAATAAATCTTCGAACATTACAACCAATCCTTACGTCTCACACTTCTGTTTGTTCTCATCTACACCTCAGCTAATCTACAACAAAGTAAATCTGGCACATATGGGAACACAGGCACCTCACACTCCTTTTGTGTTTCAACATCTCTGCACAGTTGATGCTGTAAATTCATGCACTTCCCATAATCCTCCATAAACTCCCCTTTATTAAATCACACAGTACCATGAAGAAACAGGCGCAGCAACATTGCCAAAGTAACTTTACACAGCCATTCAGGATGCCAGGAACAGAATAATTTACACATGAAACTAAACGCATGAAGTTCAGACATGATGCAGGTTTAAAAATATAATTTGCTTTCATCTCTTAATACATTTCAAATCATTTTTCTATCAAGGTTTTGATGTTCTCTGAGGTTTTAATCACTAAAATACTTTCCTTGCACCCAAAATATCTTAAGGCTTTACTGCTTGATCATTATTTTCAAAAGTGGTGCAACATTTTCAAGGTAATGAATATTCTTTACAAACATAAATTATTTTTTATTCAAAATATCGAGACGTATTCATATTGTTTGTCTTAAAGCATTTCATAAAAAGGTCAAATGTGATGTTTAATGACTCTGAGTGGCCCTCTGTTTTATGTTTTTATTGTCACATGACAACAAAATGGCTTCCTGCACATTGATCACATCACTATCACATACATATAGTTTTCTTCCAAATGTTAAATTTTTAAAGAAAACAGAAGTGATTAAGAAGTGATAATAAAATATGACAATAAAAATGTTTTTTTTTTTGCAGTTTCACCGCTTTTAACTTATAATCTCACACAAAAAAAAACATCAAACGACTTTAAAATCTGAAAATAAAAACATATTCCGAATAGAAGAGGCTCGTTTTGATATGCATTTAAATGTAATTAATGGCTAATTCACGTTGTTAGGGAAAATGAGAGGTCTAGACAACAGAAGCCATCCAAACCAATGTCAACAAAAACAATGGCGGACACGGTTGGGCATCACACACACACACACACACGGATGTGACAGCAATTAACATGACGAACCATAATAAACACAATGAAGCATCTACTTTTGTGTCATATTGAGCTGCTGTTATATAATCCATATCGGCATGATAATAAATACAGGAGACTGACAGCTCGGCACGACCAAGAACAAGCGTGCATATGAACACATACGAGTGTGTGTGCACACAAACACTGCTGTGTGATAACAATACAAACACACAAGCATTTAGGCTGGAGGATGAGAAATGTGCGCGCTCTTGTTGGCCGATTTGCGTAAAATGGTGGACGCGCATCAATAATAACACGCAGGATGCAGTTTAAATGTGCTTGTAATGGAATATCTGAGTGATTTATATCAAAACAGTGCGCGATATATAAATAAGCGCTTCGTGTGTCCAGCAGCATCTACGGACAACGTTAAGGCCGAGGAAACATCCCCGCCCGGCGGCCAGTGATGCTCCAGCGCGGATGCTCGGCCCGGCCCGTGATGCTGCTCGGTGATGGAGGAAAAATAAACAACACGAAGCACGCAATACCTGGCAGACGCTCCGCCAGACGGTGGGATCGGTTCCGCGCCAGCCCGGTATGAGACAAACCCAAACCCGCAAGCAGATGATGCTGCCGCCGCTGGTCGGTCATGAGGAAAACGGAGGCACGCGCGCCCGTGAAGTGGCCATCATGTTCGTTACACCGGTGAACTGAATGACCCTGGATGAATGGCGTAACCCGATGCAGAAAGCGCGGTGACGGCGCACCCCGTCTCCAGCACTCGAATTTGCCCGAATCCTAGCACGGCGAAGGCCTGCTGCTTAATATTCATGAGATAAGCGTCGGCATTGGATGGTTAGCAGGCAACGTCAGCGAAACTAATGAATATTCAGATTGTAAGCCGTCAGCGTTGGAAGAATACTAAAGAACTTTGGCGAGAGCTGAATTCAGGATGGGATATTCATGGATTATTCATGAAATTCTGGATATTATTTACAATATCCAGAATACATGTATTATTAAAATGTTGTGCATATTACTATAAACAATATATGGACGCCTGTTTCTGCCGCAGAATAAGAAATAAAAAAGGTAATTGCAAAGGTAATCTGTTATCAGAGGTAAATGTCTAAGTTATGCATTTCAGTAATTTACATATACAAATTACACAATTAGCTAAAAATGTATTAAATCAAACAATGTAATAATTTAAGGCAGAAACAATGAGCTCATTGAAATAATGAATACTTGTTTGTTAACAAATGATTATGACATTTAGAAAAATGTAGTCTTTCTGAACCAAATGGTGCATGTTGATTCAGCAATTGCGTGGTTATATCACGCAATTAAGAGAAAAGAAGTCAGAATTGCCAAGTGAAGTCACCTTTATCTATATGCAGCGCTTTTTACAATACAGATTGTTTTCAAAAGAAAATATTTATAGATGGGGCTTCACTTATCTGTCAATATTGTATTAATAATAAAAATAATAATACATGATAAATAAATATGATAAACATGAAAAATAAGTAAAATGGTTTGTAGCCAGAACATTTGATTTTATGCAAAAGAAACATGTTTAAAGTATTAATTATTGTATAATATTTTCTTTTTCTACCCCGGTGGACATTGATATCGGCTATATAATTACAGGAACACAAGCTTCAGAACGGTACGGCTCATTAATATTAAAAGCCCAGGATTTCGCCAGTGAAATGTTGCTGTCGGTGCTAATTAATATTCAGAACCGGAACCTTCGCCATTGGGTGGTTGGAAAGCAACGTCATCCTGAGCTTATCATCAATGAGGTGAGCCTTCGCTATAGTAGGATTGGTAGTTTGGTCTCCCGCACCAGCCATTCAGCCGCTGCCAGTGGGACGGAGGAGGAAACCTCTCGACGTCACACCGGGACCCGTTTTTACCGGACACCCCCCCCCCCCCCTCCTCCTCCTCCTCTTCCTGGCTTTGTCGTTCTTCAGGCTTTTGTTGGTCTCGCTACATATGCATGATAAATGCTTTATGTAGCCAACCGAAAAGAGACCTCATATAAACAGACAGCTCCAGAACTCACTTACTATACACCAAATGATGAAGACAATAACAAATGCACCAACAATGAGTTTCCCAGCCTCTTTCCCGGGACAGAGTGAAGATCTGGGACCCTTTGTCTTATTTAATGAATGCATAATATATACAGTAAACAAAGGACACGGACGAATAATAATAATATTACTGAGACTAAAACTACTCTTTGAATGATCGATTGAAGTCACAAACTTGGGGACTGATTTCCATAAACTATTCCATACACATTTTGCTTTGAACTACACGTGTAGTGCATAGTTTATGAGGACTTCACATGTAAAGTTGCAGGATGTCTCCCTCTAGTGTTCAACACATGCATCTCAAGCCCCGTGAAAGTTCAAGTCTGCTTTTCCAATAACAGAAACTCATCTTCTTCATTTATTTATTTTTTGTTTGTTTCAATAAAAATAGTTTACACATTTACATAAATTTAAAAAAAAAAATACATTTAAATGATGTTCAATTATTAAAATCACTCCAATTTGTTATTGTTATTATTATTAATAGTTTACAAGCTTAGCACTGAAATTCAGATCATGACTTTAAGAGTTTATTCACAATGATGGATGTATCAGTTATGTTACAATGAAAGGATTTTAATATATATCGGTATAGTCTCTGAGTTTATTGAAAAACTACCACACATTGTTTTATTTCCAGGTACTAGTGTAATTGCACTATAAATTATAAAATTACATGCAAACGTGTTGCTATATTACATGCAAACGTATTCATTTGCAAAGGATAATTCTATTAAACTTAAAGTCCCCCTGTAGTCAATAATTCTATCCTTTAAAACTCATCTTTGATCACCAAAATGACATATTTAAGCGTTTTTCCCTTGAAAAAAAATCTTCATGCCTTAAAATAGCTTGAATGTAACTCTACACCCTTGCCTCATTTAGTATACACGGTTCTATGAATATGCAAATTGGCCCCGCCTCCACTCACTCACACCAGAACTTGTACATGGTTTGTCTTAAAGCATATTACACCACATAGAAATATAAACAACACTAACAACACTTTAATTGCTCCTAATTAGTTTGCTCTTATTGCATTTGTTCGCTTCCAGATCAGAGACAGCTTGTTAAATTAGCTGTGTTGCTATGTGTCATAAGTAATTAAGTAGGCAACTCTGTCTAGAGAGAACGCGAGCGTCTCGCTTATAATAAATCTATTCAGCATATCTGCACCTAGAGCATTTTTTGTCAAGACGCGCCAAAACTGTTCATAAACTGGAACATATCTCTTTCTAAACAAGTGCATGATTTTGTATTGAAGTGTTCATTGTAGCGTATCCCAGACAGCAACATTGCGTCGGCCCACATCCGGTACGCATTGAATCCACATGGACCAGATGTAAGCCGGATCAGCAGTGAATGCCCCGTTCGCTTTGACGTGTTCATGACCTGTTAAATCTTTCTCATCATGGGCGTTTATAGTGCAGCGCAAGGACCAGTCCGTACATTTTTTTCTTCCAAATTAAAAGCCAGTTGAAAAACATGGGGTGATGCGAATTATTCCAGCCCACTCACACTTTCAGCGGCCCACCCATCATCCACGTTCTCCATCCAACACTATTGTAGAGTTAATTTCAGCCCAATGAGACTTTAGACATGCACGGTTAAACTAGACCCAGAAAGTATCAGATCCTGATCTGTCTAGAATGGATATCAGTGTCTCTGTCTCTGGCCTGTGTCAGATGTCTGTGCTCAGGTGACATTACCCTCACGAGGACTTTCAGCCATGCAAAGTGCAAACGCATCTACACGCTGACTGAAAACAAGCAGGTGAGGTGACCCGCGTTTGTCTTTCAAAGCAGGTTTCGTTTGGTTTTCAGATGAAGATTTCGCATTTGAATGTGTGATTTGGTTGTGAGCTGTAAACAAGAGTCTCAGCGCTGACTCACTCTACAAACACAACAACACACAAGGAGCCGACGCTGCACTACTGAAATGGCAACAATCGCAGAATGACTATAAACAATTTCTGGAGATCCGTTTGTAATTATATTTCTGGAGCTGCATAACAGTGTTTACCATCAACATTTTACTTCAATGTTATCCTGTTAAAAAATAAAACAACAGTTCAATTGGTCTCCCGGCCTGACTAGCTAACTACGCAAAACCTCTTTGAATCCGGTTGGGAGACGAGCAAACCAGCTTAGGCTTGGATAAGCTGTTTAATGTCTTATGGTTTAAAATGCAAGGCATTGTGTTCCCTATATAGGCTCCATTATATTTATGTACGTCTGCCATTAATGAGCATGTAAGATTCAACCGGAAACCAGTTTTAATTATGTTATGTGCAGGATGGCCGGGTCAGGCATTGCTCTGAGGTTACATGAGTTTAAGGAAAGTCAGGACACCAAACATCAACCAGCACATGTGTAAGTTGTAAATGATTTTTAAAAGCCTTTGACTCTTAATAACTCAAAGTAAAAGCGTTTAGCTCCAGTTGTGGATGTTAACCGGGTAATAAAGTGTGCTGGACATCTTTAAATTAAGCAGTTAACGCTTGCTGTGATTTTACTTTCAGTTTAACTTCAAAATGTGAACGTTGTGTAGCTTATGTTTCAGACTAAATTTGGCAGGTTTGTTGCTTTAATACACATTGATTTGAAGCATGTTGGTATGTTTTACTGTGTGCATCATGTTTGTTGGATCCTCTGTTCGCTGTGTTTCTCCAGCGCTCGTCGCCCGGGCCGAGATGTTCTGGGACTGTATCCCGGTCAGATCGCGAGAGTTCACACCGTCAGCTCACATCTGCACAGGTGAGTAAAAAATAAACATTTAGTCCTTATTTTTAACCACTAGGCTACACCAAACTCAACAGATTTCTGCTTTTTCTTCCTCAGTTCGACACCGAAGACTCCAGACCTGCTACGTAATGAATCTAGAGGAGATCCGCATTATCAGAGAGGAAAGTTCGATCTGCTGAGTCTGCAGACCTCACTTCTGTCCGGTCACAGCGGACAACACACACCCCGGAGCTCCTCTCAGCCAGGTCTGTGTTAGAGAAGATTCATCCGATATCTCTGCCTTCACTTGCATGTAAACCTCTGTAGAGGAATGAAACGAAAGCTTAAAAGTCTTTTCTTCAGAGTCCTTAATAGAAGATTATGATTAAATCCCATTTTCTTGATATTTGGCAACACTCACCTTTTAGTCTTACAAAAGATTCTGTCTCTTAAGCTCTTAAACCTGGTCTCCCACCCTGTAAAACCAGGAGTGGTGTTGTTGGAAGGCTTATTTCTTCATTGTTTTGTTTTTTTCTGGCACCTTACAAAATCATGATTAGCAAATACAAGTGTTATGTAGATGTAGACACAGTCTGAGCAACTGCAGACTAGTTGTCCTTCACACATCAGGATGTTCTTGACCTGTAGGTGGAGAAACAGGGGATGAATGTAAACGTGGTTCCACATTCATGTAAACATCACATGCTGGAATATGAATTTACATTGGTTTAAAAACAGCAGTGAATATTCTGAATCCATAAATGTACTGTCACTAGCATGCATGTTCACATCTCTCACGCAAATACTAATGGGTTAGCATTGTACTAACAGTAATGTGAAAAGAATCATTCATGACTCAAGTAATGACTTCATCACCACATCATAACAGTCAATCGGTCATATAGCGTAACCGGTTTCATACGGATGATTTTTATTAGTAGCGGTAGATGTAAAGATTATTCATTGCGTTACAAAGGCCTGTTCACATGGCAGCTAACTATATTAGCGCGATAATTATATTAGCGTCCACACGAACAGACACTAACGTTCAGCAGCGCGCACTTTAAAGTTAGCTGGATTCTGATTGGTTGGTATATTGTTTATTACCGTTCATCAGCTGGAAAAAGCACTATATGTCGTTCCTCTGTGTCGCTGTCGTTATAGCTGTGGTGTCGACTCCGCGAATCAAGAGCTATTTTTTAGGCCTGTTTGTTATGTCACATCTTCACCTTTAGTAATCTCAACTAAATGTTTTCAGTTACATAAGGAAATGTGAGTGGTATTTGTCATATACTGTACGGTAGGCCTGTATGTCGTTCCACATCCGAAAGCTGTTCTTCTTCTTTGTGGAACATGAAGGAATCATTTTGAAGAATGTCAACAATTTGAAACAGGGTTATTCTAGTTAACTACAACTAAACATAACATTTACTTTACTTTAAATAAATAAAATGCATGTTAACTGAAATCAACTAAAATACAAAAAATAAATAAAATGCATGTTAACTGAAATAAACTAAAATACTAAAAACTTATTTTATTTCAGATCGTTGCCAAGGCTACATTGTTCTTTTCTTTTTTAGGTTTAACCTGATTAACCTGAACTCTGATTAACCTGAACTCTAAAACAACCAAAAATTATATAGACATATTCACAACAACAAAAAAACGAATAAAAAAGGATAACTAAAACTTTAACTACAATATTCCCAAAAAAAATAAAAAAGTTAATGAAACTATAATAGTATCTCTATGATACTAAAATAACACTGATTTGAAAGGTGCATAATAATTAGATTTTAGTTAATACCAAGATGAATTTTCTTTAGACTTTAGGCATTTGATTCCTCTTTTTTTTTAGCTAGACAGCCTGCAGTCACTATGAACAGCTTTAAGGAAAACTCTCCGTTTGTGTACCATAGAATAAAATAGTAGCCTACCATATATTTGGAAAACATGATGGTGGGTAAATAATGGTAGGCTATTTTATTTTTAGGATGAATTATTTCTTTAACAAATTGTTTGTTTTCACAGACACTGATAAAGATGGTTATGCTTATGAAACACACATGCCATAAAATCACTCTACCTGCAAGTGTGCCGATCTCCATCAACATGACAAGCCAACAATGCACGCATAACGCATGAAATGCCTTGAAACATAAGAATTTTAGCTGCTTAGAGCGGATGACATGACAAAACGACTTTTGTGCTGTTTTTACACAGGCAATGATGTTCAGAAGTTCACGCTGAGTTCACATCCAGCCCCACTGGAGACACACAGAGATGATCGGCACCTCTATCAGACGCAACACACATGAAGCTGCTATCAAAACCATAATCAAAACCTTTCGATTGAGGAAAAAATCTTCCCGGTGGAATTTGATCACACATGCAATGACACAGCAGATCTGCCAGAGCCGTCATGTAAAACATGCGTTTAAGTCGTTTCCCACTGGCACGCAACCAGAACCTGAAAGCCACAAAGATGCACGTCTTCAATGATCAGCCTTAAAACAGTGAAAGTAAATGCTGGGTTGTTTTAACCTAATTTTGGGTCAAATATGGACAAACCCAAACGTTGGATTAAAAATGCAATTAAAAAATGTGGTTGGGTTTGTCCATATTTGACCCCAAATTGGGTTAAAACCACCCAGCGTTTTTTAGAGTGACACAGTATCATAGAATGATATAAAAAACTTTGGTTTTGTGAAGATTTGTGTGATTACGTTAAGGTGACTGATCCGTGCTGTTGTTTGTTTAGACTTACTTCAAAGTATGACATTAGAATGGCATAATCTCAAGCATACATTGGTTAATACAGTAACTATGTAAATATTTAAATATACCAATGCAATTCATTAGATGATCAAACAAATGAGGACTAACAGGTGAGCAATAATCTCCACCTGCATTTGAACCTTTATTTGACAAAGGACATTGTGTGGGAAATATATCTAATCATATTTAACTGTTAGATCAGATAATCACAGCAGTGAGAGTCTGACGTCTTTGTTGGCGTGTGTCAACATCTAACGTCTGAGTCATGCTGACATTCTGTCCACGATCCACACCAGGAAACACAGGAAAAGATCCAATTGCAGAAAGTATGTTTAATTAGGGAAATCCGTTACTCAAAATCCAGTCCAGGCAATAGTCGATATCATAATCCATCCAAAACCAGAACATAAACAGGAACACAAAAGTGGCGTGATAAATACAAGGACTCCGTGGCACACACTGAACCAAACAGGTGCTGCGTCCCAATTCGCCTACTTATACTACGCCCTAAAAGTATGTACTCTTTTTGTGAAGAAAAAGTACATACTTTTGAGTGTGTAGCAAAAGAGTAGGCAAGCTTTGGGACATACTACTTCGCCATCTTTAACGGACAGCTCTGTCGCGTGCATCCTGTCACCGTAAACTGCCCTGTCAATCATCTCGTCACAGTTAAATTCCTCCATTCAATCTAATATAACTTCTTACCATTTCGGAGAGAATTGTTGTCGCACGTTCACCTGCCAGTCATGGGGCTTTCATGCCGAGACTCAACTCATGTGTTTGGAATTTGAATATAATAATGCATTTAAAAGTTAATGGCTAAACGTATCTTTGCCAAAGTCCATAATGCTGCAGATGCAATATAATGTGGACAACATTGAATAAATACATTTTCGTGAGGTTAGATACTGATCATTAATTACTCAAACCCCTTTATCTAAACCTCTCTACATAACCGTCGGACTCGCGCGTCCTCCATGTCTGTAGTTTTTGAACACTTTTCAGTCGTGTTTGTAGTTCTAACCGAATCCTCGTCCAGAGCGCTATGGGTTGTGGGCAATATCAGCCGTTAGAGCGCGCAACGATCTGCACTTCGGATTCTGACCGGATATAGTAGACCATCCGGGTCTCTTTGGGACACTCATTTCAACATATTACGATTTGGGACGTACTAATTCTATTTTCGAATACTATTTAGGACGGATAGTATGCGAATTGGGACGCAGCAAGGGTTATATACACAGGGAATTGACAATGCTAATGGGGAACAGGCTGAGTGCAATGATCAGTGATAAGAGACAGCTGAGTGCAATGAAAAGACAAGGATCATGGGGGATGTAGTTCAATAGAGTGATGGACACCGTGAGGAAGGAGGACATCTAGTGGTGACCCAAGGAACATAAACCAGACACTGTGACACATTCATCTTGTGTTCACATAAAAAATAGCTCAAACTCTTCTGACCTCTCTTCAAATCCTGTAAAATGATCCCTCGCTATAGAGACACTGAACAATTCAGGTTTATCGGTTTCAGACTATTGTCAAACGGCTCCAGTCTTCTGTGATATTCGATACTCGTGATCATGGTCCTCAACTGTAGGTTCATTGTTCGTTGTTCTCTCACCAGATATGGTGCGATGAGGGTGTGCGTGATGCTGAACCTGGATCATTTCTGCATAATTAAATATATTGAAGCAATTTAATAACTGATCCAACTGAATATAAAGTGGATGCAAAAGTATTTGGACACTTAAGTCACTCAAAATGTGGGAATGTCAATGTATTAGATAAAAGTTTCATTTATTTTAAAGAAGCACAAGCATGTTTTTCAAGGAAAATTCTCATATATACATATATATATATATATATATATATATATATATATATATAGGTTCAAATTATTCACGGTTCGGTTAATCACGGTTTAGGGTCACGGTTTCGGTATGTGCTATGTTCAGGGTAAAAAGGACTACTGTCAAATAAAAATAATCAAACTACAAGAAACAGCACAAACAAATACAATAGAGCAAAGATACAAATGAAATAAAGTGCTTTTCAGGTTATTTAGGTGTCTAACAGTAGTTTTCATGTACAGAAATTAAATAAGTAATAAGTAATCAAACGTAAAAACAACATTGGATACCTTAACTGTATAAATGAAATAAAGATTAATCAATATTAAAGTTACAAAAGCTATTCAGTCAAGAGCAGTGAGTGATTTTCTTGTCTATGTTGTTTGGTTAAAATGAAAAACACAGTTTAAAATTTAACACTTTAAGAGCGAATGCACGGATCTAATTTACTGATACTGTACACATGCGTTTACTTTCTCAACTCTATAGACACACACACACACACATATGCATTAAAAACAAGTGGTATTTTTTAAATATAGCACAAGTACAATTTTCAACTAAAAAAAAGTTTGTAAGATCTCAAAATATTAAACAAAAATTTTGTACAATATATATAAATTAACATAAGTTTTGTGAAACATTTATATGCTAATATGATGACCTTTATGCATTCACAAAAACATTAGCTCAGAACAGCTGGTTAAAAATAACTTGATATTTTGAATCTAATGCAGTGAAGTTAGGTGTTGATCATGTAAGGGTCTAGATACTTTTTTGGGCCACTTTGTACACAGTTTAAAATACTTTTCACTTCAAAAATATATTTTTGGGACATTTACTGTACATGGTCAGACTCAGCATATACATACATTTCACACAACTGAACAAAGACTGACAGTCTTTTCAGAGAAATGAATCATAGTATCGTGTATTTGAATACTCCAGACAAAACTGCTCTGTAACAACACAAGATGCATCTGTTCAGTTATTAATTACTGCCGAAACTATGTGGCAGTCCAGCTGAAATTACATAATAGTAATCCAACCACAGGTGTGTGTGATACCAGTCCACCCACCATACATGTCTGGACTTTCCCAGTTCATTACCACTACAGTCCATTTTAGTAAATTAGAAAAGATGAATGAATTTATGTTGTGGCTTGTCGTCTTTCTGACATCGTATTTAAGAGTGTATAATCGTAAAAGCATTTTTGACTACGTTTCTTTTGGATAGCATCTTTATCAGTATTTTATTATGTTTATACTTTTTGCTATTTCAAATAATTAAATAACTTCAGTTTTTCTTTTACCGATTTCTGTCTTGTGAAGTATAAAAATATGGACTGTGAATAATGTGTTAAAGCTGCAGTCCGTAGCTTTTTTGGGGGTTAAAAATTATCCAAAATACATATTTGAGAAAATACATAACCAGCCAGTGTTCAAAACTCTCTGCTTGCCGTAGCTCGATTCAAAGCGGTAAGCTTGTAATAATGTTTTTAATTCCAGTGGTACTGGTGGATTTCCGCAGGAGATTCAAGCATGTCTTTGCGTCATTACCTCACATCTGTACACACACACATCTGTACACACACATCTGTACATATAAAGAAGGAGTCTCGGCTAGTATAAGCTATATGGATGTGAGGATGTTGGAGGTGGAGATTTACAGCCTTTTCTCACAGCACTTGATATAATTAAACGTATCAATTTGATGGTGGATCCAGAAAGGTTCAAACGACAATCACAAGTGACAACAGATTCACCCGCTGTAAAATGCAAAAGACTTCGTTCGGACTTCGGAGTGGCTACAGGAAAAAAGAGACTGCAACCGGACCCATGCGAAAACAAGGATTCATATCGGAAGGACATTACATGTAGTCACGCAATGCTGACGTTGTTAACATTAACAATTTGAGAACAAAGTATAATTTGAACGGTTTTGCGTGATATGATAACTTATAAGCGATTGTTCGATTTAATCAGCGCGATTTACTGCAATGTCAGAACCAGAACAAAAGTGGATGTTTCTTATTGTTCAGATGACATTTTCCAGTGAAAATGATTATGTTGGTCATACTTCCAAAAAGAATAATCTGTGATTCTGAACGCCAGTATCCACACCAGCGGTGACTGACAGCCTCACAGTCTCCTCAAACACTGTGTTCATCCGCGCTGTGCCGTGCCGAGGCACAACTCATGTAAAGTTGATAATTCCGCGAATGACTGCAATTGCAGATTCCGAACAGAGATGGCGACAAAGAGGAAAAATTGCGGACTGCAGCTTTAAGTTTAAGTTAAACTTAAGTTATTTTAAGCCATTAGACATTTTTGCATTGATATTCAACCTACAACATTTAACGCTGAAACATTTTTAATATCATCGCAAAAAAACATGTAATGCAAGAGAAGTGTCATGGGTTAATTTCTTTTTTTCAATTCGAATTATTGTACAGCACCAAAATAAACGTAATATAAATCCATTAAAATTAAGTATATTAAATTTGTTTTTGTTTTTCATATAACCTTTTAGATGGGATCATTTTATGGATTTATTTGTAATTCATTCATTTTTGTTTTATTCATTTTTAATTTGAATGAAATTTTATTAATTAAACAGCTCATAAACATACTTCATAAATTGAAATAACCCATTAAACATGAATGTATTAGTCAATCAATTAAGACACTTCTCCTTGTATAGAACCTTTTTGGCATGAAGGGTTCTTTAAAAATTAAGTCAAGAACCCAAGAGTTCTATTTAGAACCCAATTGAACTGAAATAAAAATAGGGTATTAGGGTTAGTGATGATAAACATTAATAATACACTGTAGGTTTATATAATGGTAACAGCTCTGATACTTTGGACCTGAATAATTAAAATGTGATTTATTCGGTTTAATGATTGCCTTTTTTAAATTAAAAAGTAAAATAAAAATATAGAAATTGCTTATTTATTTGCAGGGCCGCTAGTCAAAGGCTGAAGGAACATGTTTGTATATATAGCACAACAAAGACCTAATAATCACATGGTCACAGTTTAACAATGGTTGAAATGGTGAGGGGAAAAAGTGACGAGGCAAAACCTGACTCACCTCCACCTGAGTGTAATGTTACATCACACGCTGGATTTCTAAATTATGAAGCAATACATGCCATTTGTGTTTGGAATCCAAGTGATGTAGTGGTTTTTCAACAGGTTTAGTGAGTTCTCGAAGCAGTGAGCTCATCACGTCAGTTTAGTATAAAAATCCCCACACTCATGCATTCAGTACACAGCGGACGGTGGAAACAAACACCAGACTGAAGCAAGAGGGAAGACTAGATCTACATCTACAACAGACAATAACCTCTCCGGTAAAAATCACTTCTGAACTCTCTTTACAATAAAATGCTTTACCAGCAAATATTGCTCTCATTTAAAAATGCTTCATGTTTTATAACTATGTTAAAATATGCAACAGTAATAATAAGCCAATTTGGTTGTGGAACATTTAATGCAAAGTGTTTAGTTGCATGAGCGTCCCTCTAGTCTAGACCAACCCGTTGCCATGCTAAAGAGCAGAATTATTGGAAAAACAATATTTAAATAGCCTAATGGGATTGACCAACCAAGCTTGAAACATTGTCAGAAAAATGGCAAAAACGGTACTTTAAGGGGCATCTTTTTACCTGATCTACCCTAAATAATACAGTACGCATTATACCTTAAAGTAGTAATATGTGCTATTAAGGGACTAACCTTTTAGGAGTAAATAAGGTACAAAGATGTACCTTTGAGGATACTGCCCCAGTGAGTGACAACCTAAGGGTACAACTTTTGCACATTTTTTTGATTGTTAGGTTCCTTCATTGCAAGCATTTGATTGACACAGTTTGATGAGAATAGACTAAGTTGAACTGCAGATTAGGATTGTTTCTTTGGACTTATTCATTGTTCTGTGTTTAACCTCCAGATATCAGAGATGAAGAGCGTTCTCCCAGTGAAGATGTTGGCGGCGTTGGCTCTGGTTCTGCTGGTGTCCAGTGCGACTGAGGGACGGATTCTCAGTAAATGTGAGCTGAAGGCTCAACTCGAGGCGGGTCTGGGAGGAAATCAGGGAGGAAGTGGGCCTGGAAATGTCACTTCTGGGGTTGGAAACGTGACTGGAGGTGTTGTTGGAAATGGGACTGGAAGTTTGCCTGGAAATGGGACTGGAATTGCACCTGGAAACGGGACTGCGCCTGGAAATGCAACTGTAGACTTGGGCCTCATCGCCAAAAGTAAGTTTATGAGAGTAAACACTGCGAGTTGAATTCTAGCAATGGTACAAATGTAAGCAAAGGGTGCTTCTGTCTCTCTTTCAGTCGTCTGTTCTGTTGAACGCGTGTCAAAGTTCAACACCAACCTGGTCACCGCCATCGGATCTCCAGCAGATTCCCGTCCCAGACCAGCACAACGACCCAATGAAAGGCCAGGGGGAAGACCTGGTCAGGGCCGTCCCGGGGGAAGAGGAAAGAGATCCCCCGGTGGGGGGCGGGACAGGAATCCACCTACCATGTTTGGAGACAGTTCAGAGGAGGATTCCAGCGAAAACTCAGGAGTTGCCACAAAACTGTTTGGGATCTTCCAGCTGAGCGATCGCGTGGCGTGCGATTCCGGATCCGGACAGAGTCTGAACATCTGCCGCATGAACTGCAGTGGTGAGTAACTATTTTACAAGGTTGCTATTTTGTGTGAATTCGAACACAAACTTTTTTTTAAAAGTCCCCCTGTGGTGAAAAATGAAGGTTTTAATGTTGTTTATATGTCTATGTGGTGTTTTTAATATGCTTTAAGACAAACCATGTGCAAATTCATAAGTCAAATTCAGAGTATTTTCTTCTTAAAACTGCAGTGAACCAAAGACAGTCTCAAAACGCGGTTTGAAATCGCTGGTGTTTCTGACGTCATGCATTCTATCATTCCGGAATGAGAATTCCGGGTCGAGAACAGTTTGTAATCAAACTCAAGTGGAAATATAACTGGAACCTTTCCTTACCGTTCGGCCCAATGGTGGAAAAGCGGCTAGCCTATAGTTTCATCACAATTTCAGTATGTCAAATTTGAGTGACGTCTCATGTGACTGGTCACAAATGTAATTGAAACCATTTAGATTCAATCTTGTATGTACACTTGTACAATGTGATTTGTACAAGTGTACAACATTTTTAGACAAAAGTGAGCGTGAAGCTCCACCATAAACCTAACTGGGGCGTAGGCGGATTGTAGAAAAATGTGATTGTACGAATTCATACAATACAAACAATACACCAAAACCTAAAATAGTTATGAATTGCTGTCAGCTTGTGTTGATTGACCCAATATACACAATAGCCCAGTTTCATCACAATTTCACAATCATTGTAGATCAACTTTGAATGACGTCTGGTAAATTTTGTCGTCTAAAGCTCTGATTGATGATGACATCAGGGATGACATCACCTGCTTGAAGACCCTGTTGGACAGCGCGACCAATGCGTAAGTTGTCAACCTCTCACATTTACAGATCAGTAGTCAATTATAACAGTTGCAGGGTCTCGCTAATCACATGATCACAGTCTAGGCTCCCATTAGTAGTCAACACTCATTTTTAGAGCATTGCCAATGGTCGCTGTTGCTTCAAATCTGCAAAATTATATTGAATAGCAATGCATTTTAATTGCAAATCGCCAAATGTTTTCATTGTGGAGCATTCTAATATAACTAAAATAAAATAAAACTAAAATACTTTTTTTTTTTACGATTACCCAACATCTGAATAATTTAACAAGTAATAGAAGCATATTTTTAGAAGTATATTTAGTAATATTCCTGGTCCTGTTTTCTTACAGCGCTGCTCCAGTCTTCGCACCTCGGCCCAAAAAGAAGTAAGTCAAACAACTGAAAGATTGCACGAGTCAAGAGAAATACTGATTATAAATATATTAATATTTTATTCAATACCTGAAAGCTTAGAAGGTTTAGGGAAATAAATAAAAATACATTTAGCTTAAATATCATGTGTGTGTGTGTGTGTGTGTGTGTGTGCA
Source organism: Tiaroga cobitis (assembly GCA_030578255.1). NCBI lineage: Eukaryota > Metazoa > Chordata > Actinopteri > Cypriniformes > Leuciscidae > Tiaroga > Tiaroga cobitis. The sequence continues at coordinate 52,609,103 of CM060591.1, forward strand.
TGCGCATGTACAAAATATCCATTTTGGGTAAATGCAAATTTAAAAAAAATATATATATTCTGGGCAAAATAAATAAATATATGATGAAAAATAAGTACCTAAAACGTATATATTTTCATCAATATTAGCAATATATTTGGACCTTTTGGTCTTGAAATATAAAAACATTAAAACATATATCTGAAAATATGCATTTTTGCTATATGGTTTCTAATATTTATAAGAGTATCTCATTAAGCAACATGATAAAGTCAAACTGATCTGAAGTCAATTGTTAGTCACATATGTTAGAAGGCAATTGCTTATGTAAATTACACAAACTGGGTGCTCCTGTGTTAACAGTAGCATCTACAACATTAAGATAAGCTACAGCAATAAGGCATACAAGATGTAAAGCTTGTTTTACAAGTTTGTGTTTATTGTCTTTCAGGAAGCACATGTTGTGCGTGAAGGAGTGCCGCAATGTCAACCCGTTGCAGTACTTTGCTGAGTGTGTCTAACACATTCAGTGTTTCTTCTGTCCAGCTTCATCCTGATGCATTACTGTAATAAACCCAACACTTGATGGTTGCAACCATGACAACATTTGTTGAAAGTCTTTCACAGAGGAACTACTGTTCACATACTGTACATACACATTATGTTCTCAGATCTCTACGTGTTGTACTGTATTTCACTCTTCCTTGTCAAAATGCACTTGGAAAATGTTCTCAAAATAGCCACAATTAAGTTGATAATTGCTTCTACATGTACAATAGCATACCTCAGAATGCAAATAAAACAATATTCATAAAAGAGTTCCTTGTCTAAGTCTGTCTTCACAATAAAAACATCAATAAATCAAAGTTTGCATGAGTGAAAGGTTGAAAGCCTTTCAAATTTCTCATTGCCGTTTTACACAAACGTTTTGTTCATCACGAAGCAAGTGTATACCATTCAAGAAGTCAGGATTTAGTTGGTTTTTGCATGGTCTAGTTAACTGGTAGACGTCGTAACTACACCATCTTTCTCTATTATTTTTTACAGCATTTAAATCCACCGAAAAATGTTAGTAAATTTTTCATTCATTTTTTGGAGGGCGCAAAACATTTATTTTCGTGTTGCCTCTGTTTTACGTTCTTGTGTCTGATTTTCCCACTATGTCTGAGCACCTGCCTCAAGCTTCATAATGACTCACAATAAAAATAAACTCTATTTAACCAAATCCATTGTGCAACGCCTGTTCCTCCCATTAGCAGAGACATATTACATTACATATATTACATAAGCAAATTAGTGGCATTGATCATGTTAACTGCTTTGTACACAGTATGCTCTTTGGATTCAGGCAGCATTACAGGTCAGAAGTCAGTCTGTCAGGCCATCGGGCAGTCCTTATTGTCGAGCCCTGAAATCTGACCTATAATGCTGCCTAAATCATAATCATACACTGTTCGTTCATTGGCCAGAGTAGAACTGGCTCCCGACTGAGCCTGGTTTCTCCCAAGGTTTTTTCTCCATCCTGTCACCGGAGTGAGTTTTGGTTCCTTGCCACTGTCGCCTTTGGCTTTTGGCTTGCTTAGTTGGGGACATTTAATATTCAACAATATTATTGATCTGCCAGCATTGACACCATTATAGGAGAACTGAGCTGGACAATGACATCACGATTTTCTCCAGAGCGGCTATATACAGTGGGGAGAACAAGTATTTGATACACTGCCGATTTTGCAGGTTTTCCCACTTACAAAGCATGTAGAAGTCTTGTAATTTTTTACCATAGGTGCTCTTCAACTGTGAGTGACGGAATCTAAAACAAAAATCCAGAAAATCACATTGTATGATTTTTAAGTAAATCGTTTGCATTTTATTGCATGACCAACCAGTAAGAATTCCGGCTCTCACAGACCTGTTAGTTTCTCTTTAAGAAGCCCTCCCGTTCTCCACTCATTACCTGTATTAACTGCACCTGTTTGAACCCGTTACCTGTATGAAAGACACCTGTCCACACACTCAATCAAACAGACTCCAACCTCTCCACAATGGCCAAGACCAGAGAGCTGTGTATGGACATCAGGGATAAAATTGTAGACCTGCACAAGGCTGGGATGGGCTACATGACAATAGGCAATAGGGATGGGGAAATGAAGCCTCATGAAGCAATGAGGCTTTCCCCTGACTGTTCCGGGAAAAGATTCAAAGCTTCGCGAGTGTCGAGAACAGCGCCATCTGGTGCTTATTTAAAATAAAGCAGCCAGAAGCCTGTGTAAGAAGCAGATGAAGCATCCACAACACACTCCATAGTTTCAATGTTATGTGATCAAATAAAAGCCTTACACGTTTCTGTTTGATTTGTCCATTAAATAAATTCCTTTACCAGTGTGACAATAAAATATAAAATGGGCTTATATGATTCAATAAGATCTAAAGTAGGCCTACTATCTCTCTCTCTACACACACACAGTGAATAAGGACATTGACATTGTGTGCACACACACATGTGCTTATGACACTTGGCAGTGAAAGTGCTTATGTAACTGTAGGAATGACAGAAAGGTGATAAAGTTTTTAATTATTTTTATAAAGAAATAAAAGCTGTTTCACAGTGTTGGAGTCTATTTCTCCTCTTAGAGAACACTCTTTCACATGACCCAGAGGAGGCCGGGGTACAAGGAAACTGTAATGCCAATGTACTGTATATAGATGGGGGTAGACATGTTTCTGCATTCTCCAGTATTTAATCAAGTGGAGCTTCAGCTCTTTGTATGTTTGTCTCTGTAAGGTATTTATCCACTTCTATGATCGCATCAGAAGTGGCATTTGAGCTTTGTTTGTGCTGGTCTACAGCACTGTCGGACAGAAGACAGGTTTCCACCGCAGAAGTGTGAGGAAAACAAAAAAAAAAATGATTGGGAGTGACTGTACATGTACATCGACTGAACATAAGACACACCAATGGTCAACAATTATAAAATACAACAATAAAATAAGCCTAAGTAAAATTTTTAATAATAAATAAATAAACATTTTTTTTCTTCTTTTTTAGAAATGCATAGACTATATACATTGGAAGCTATCAGCTCAAAATATTCCCAGATAGGGGAAGTCTTCCTTTTTTTGTCTGTTGCCAAACAAACCCTTCACCAAACACCAACACCCTATCCCCTATCCCCTAAGCCCACCCTATCCCCAAATAACAATAATAATACCTAAAAAAACACCAAAAGTGTAAAGATTTTACAAAAAAATAAAAAAATACACAACAACAACAACAACAAAAAAGAATAAGTAGTTTTGATTCTTTAAATGTAATGTATTGATTAAGTTTCAAAGTACAGCACTCTCCTCACAAATCCATCAACCAGACTGAGCCAACAAAGACTCGTAAGTAAGATCTGGGGTTCGAGCCTTCTGACACCCAAAGCGAAACGCGCACGTGATTGGACAGAAAGTGAGGCTTCATTTGTCATCGATCACGTGACTCTGGGAAACCAATACACACCCCGATACGAAGCTTCAATAGAAATTGCGTCGCATTTGCGATACGCACATCGAAGCTTCAGTGTCATACGTAACAACACTAATAGGCAAGCAGCTTGGTGAGAAGGCAACAACAGTTGGTGCAATCATTAGAAAATGGAAGAAGTTCAAGATGACGGTCAATCTCCATCGGTCTGGGACTCCATGCGAGATCTCACCTCGTGGGGCATCAATGATCATGAGGAAGGTAAGGGATCAGCCCAGAACTACACCGCAGGACCTGGTCAATGACCTGAAGAGAGCTGGGACCACAGTCTCAAAGAAAACCATTAGTAACACACTACGCCGTCATGGATTAAAATCCTGCAGCGCACGCAAGGTCCCCCTGCTCAAGCCAGCGCATGTCCAGGCCCATCTGAAGTCTGCCAATGACCATCTGGATGATCCAGAGGAGGAATGGGAGAAGGTAGGTCATGTTTGATGTGACAAAAATAGAGCTTTTTGGTCTAAACTCCACTCACCGTGTTTGGAGAAAGAAGGATGAGTACAACCCCCAAGAACACCATCCCAACCGTGAAGCATGGAGGTGGAAACATCATTCTTTGGGGATGCTTTTCTGCAAAGGGGACAGGACGACTGCACCGTATTAAGGGGAGGATGGATGGTGCCATGTATTGCGAGATCTTGGATAACAACCTCCTTCCCTCAGTAAGAGCATTGAAGATGGGTCGTGGCTGGGTCTTCCAGCATGACGACTAACTGAAATACACAGCCAGGGCAACTAAGGAGTGGCTCCGTAAGAAGCATCTCAAGGGCCTGGAGTTGCCTAGCCAGTCTCCAGAACTGAACCTAATAGGAAATCTTTGGAGGGGGCTGAAAGTCCGTATTGCCCAGCGACAGCCCCGAAACCTGAAGGATCTGGATGGCGGAGGTGGTCAAGAACTACAGGTCAAGAACTACAGGAAATGTATGATCTCTGTAATTGCAAACAAAGGTTTCTGTACCAAATATTAAGGTCTGCTTTTCTGATGTATCAAATACTTTTGTCATGCAATAAAATAACAATGAATTACTTAAAAATCATACAATGTAATTTTCTGGATTTTTGTTTTAGATTCCGTCACTCAGTTGAAGAGTACCTATGATACAAATTACAGACTTCTACATGCTTTGTAAGTGGGGAAAACCTGCAAAATCTGCAGTGTACTTGTTCTCCCCACTGTATATAAATGAACTAAATTAATAACTTTTTTTTAACAACAAAAAGAAACAATCACTGAACTTACTTAAGCTGGACTATGACGCTATTTTCTTCTAGAAACAAACTTGGTTGCATTATTTTCCTGTTATCTCTGTAAAGCTGCTTTGAAACTGAATCTGTGTTGTAAAAAGTGCACTATAAATCAAGGTGACTTGACTTGGATCATTCTCAATTCCAGTGTTGCCAAGTCCACCAACTACTTTTAAATTGTTGCCGCAGGTTTATTTTTATTCCCGTGGCTCGATTTCTCCTAACAACCCCAACCCCTCCAACATACAATTTCGGCAATGAATTCGGCCCCTGACAGTGAAACCCGCATTGGGCTGTATTTGATTGGTCATTGGGCTGGTGTTGTTATGGAGAACTGGCAACCCCGCTCAGATCAGAGCTGAATAACACAGTCATCAGGCGCAATTAAATTAATTCTGTGTTTATATAATAAAATAACATTTTAAAAGGAGGTGATTGCATATTCACAAGAAATATGAGAAATAATAATTGAAATTGTGCTTACAAAATTGTTTATTCTTTTATCACGTTTACTGTTTGTCCTGTGCCACGTGGAATTGATATTTACATGCTGGAAAACAACAGGAAAAAGGTCAAAGCAAGCCTTTCCCCCACAGTATTTGTGCACCATTTGAATACACTCAAATAACCCTCACAGCGCAGCTCAGAGATTTGGATTGGGTTTGTGTTGAGTTCGTCACCTAAAGTTTGTCATACTGAACCAGTAAAGCATCTGAAGTTAAAAAATAAAGCTTTTATAAAACAGTTAGCTTATTCTATCTTAAACACAAGTGTTTGAAATGTAATGATCAGCATGCCATAAGTAAAGTTGCATGGAAAAAGAGACAAATATATCTAAGTTTCCTGAAATCAAACTCTGGATTACGAAACCCATCTGGTGTGACAATGCAGAAAATCATGTTTGATTTAAAACTTTTAAATGATTTTAAATTTAATGATCCTTTAATTAGACCAAAACCACTGTCAGCACTGCAGATCCAGCCAAACAAAACAGAGTAAAGATGCAGGGCTTTAGAGAGACACACTGTCCTCTATTGAGTGTGTGTGTGTGTGTGTGTGTGTGTGTGTGTCATAATCCAAAGACAAACTGCTCAAAGGCTCAAGCTACAAAACATCAGCTTCAAAACTCTACTGAAATCACAGGGGGGAAATAGTGCAAACAAATAAATAAAAATGACAAAGCTGACAAACTGAAAACCCTGGCAAGCATTTGTGATTTTCTTCCAATCTGTTTATGAATGACATCACAGTAATACGATCTCCCCGTGATGATGGGATGGACCAACCGCACAGGTGGAGGTAACTCGAACATATATACGATGGACCACAGTTCAGAAAAACACTGAAGCTTGAGAAGAAGATCCTCAAACCAGCATTATTTCAACAGAAAGTGTGGTAAGACGCTTGACAATTCTTCACGATATACTTTACTTCATGTTTTTCGCTCAAATTAATAATTAGATGTTCCGAGTTGATTATTGTAAAAAAACTCAATTGTTTTGATTGACTTTGGTGATAATATAAATTATGTAATTTTTTAAAATAAAAATAGATATTGAAAAAAAAAATTATCGTCACCTTGGATGAAAGCTTCTGCTGAGTTATTATTAAATGCAGGGCTTGACATTAACTTTTTTGCTCACCAGCCACTGTGGCTCGTGGTTTTTCAAAGTTACTAGCCACTCCGCATTTTCACTGGCCACAATTTTGACATTGATACCATAGGGAAAAACTGCCATATAGATATTTTTAATATTATCTCATTATTTGGCAGCCGGTATATTAGGCTGCTGTTGCTTTAAGACATGCCGCACTGTTACTGCATTATACTGTTTTAAATAGCTAATATAGTTGTCTTTATGTGCAAGCACTCTGGGTGTGAGCACAAAATCTGCGGGAATGAGTAAAATTATGCTCAATATGCGCAATCCCTCAACCTGTAACCAATAATATTCATCCGGAGCAAATTAAACGAGTGAGTAAAGGGACGCGGGTTTGTGTGTCAACCATAGACTGTAAAGGGTGTCAACTCGCTGTCGGACAGATTAAAGAGGGAGAACGCGTTGCTGGTGCATCCTGCGGAAGAGTTTCAGTTAGTTCAGTATTGATATGTATCGAAAAAACGATATTTTTGACAACACTAGATTGCACTTAGTTTATTATTTCAGATGCCTTTTTAAAAGACTACAATTGAAAAATGTATATTAGGCCTATTTAAAATTCAGCCCACCAAAGGGTGTTAATGTCAACCCCTGATTATATGTCTCAAACTAGTTAATATTTAAGTTTTAATCTATGAAATCTATATAAATAAAGTTGTTTTCGGTGCATGATAAGAAATAAAATATTACAAATATTTATATTTCCCCCAATTCAAAAATAATTGAATACTATTCTGCCCTACAATTATCTACATAAAAAAATCTTGAGCTCAAACTTGATTTTTGACCACTATTTTAAAGTTTCTGTACTCTGCCTTTGTATTGTCAGCAAAAAAGTGAGAAGTCATGCCAAGGCAAAAGGCAGTAACTTCCACATTATCAATATTTGGTTGCTGATCACCATTAACAAAATCATTATAGTAACACCTGTATAAAATCTAGTGATCATGGCATTTATTTTGAATGATTTACAATTACTTATAAACATCTACTTGTTGCTATCCTGTGCTTTGGTTGCATTCTGGTGGTATTATTAATTCATTAGACATGACAAAATACCTCCATAGCGCTAAAGAGTATCTTAGATAAGACTTGATAAATGCACATTCAAAATAATTACTATAAAACAGATCCTCGCGCACATTCGACCCGGTGAGTGGATTATAGTATATTTGTGTTTGAAGTACGAAAGTTCACAAAAAGTACGATAAACGAACGCCGTGCTTTCCCCCTTGAGACTCAATGGGGAGTGCCCTTTGGACTAGAGCGCTGCATTGGGATTGAGTCCGGCCGGGTCCCGCGGGACCCAACGCAAATCTCGCGGGAGCGGGCGGTTTGAACTTTGCTGCGGGCGGGAATGGGTAGCTTAAAAAAACGGGCGGGAGCCTAAGCGTTTTAGATGTCCCGATAGCCTAGCCAGGCTACTATTCATCTTCCTGATCAATGCGTCAGAATGGTCAGAATACATGCAGGCCAGGGAAACGAAACAAACAACCCCATGAATCTCTTTAATAATAGCAATACAAATACGTGTTTTTTCCTGCGGGACGGGAGCAGACAAAATCAATGCATCTCTATTATTGTGCGGGAACAAATTCTCAGAGTTTTGAGTGAGCAGTCGGGAGTGTAACACATACACGAGCGGGCGGTAATGGTCAGAAATTCGGCGGGCGCGGGCGGGCGGGAGCGGGATGAAGAAAACAGTCCCGCGCAGGGCTCTACTTTGGACTACCTAGACAGACGACTAACGCATTTATAGCACAACCTTCTGTGTTCTGTGTCTTTTCAGTAGCGGTGGTTTCAGCTGTCTGCCCTATTATTGTGCTTGTGCACTTCGCTCGTCCCGCGGATTTATTCCGGACACTGTGATTGTAGGTACAACCCAATTGTTGTAACAGCTGGTAGATGTTGTATGCACCAGCACGGCTCAACCATTTTCAGGGCGGTGCTGAAGGCGCCGGCGAAGTTTTGGCACTCTGCCAGCTAGATGCATGATTGTGTCAACCAGGTCCGGTGTTGTGCCGAATTTCGACCCCCGCCAAATTATTACCCCCCTAGCATTGGTAGGTTTAGGATTAGTTGTGGGGGAGGGGTTAGGATTAGGGGCGGGGTTGGGATTAGGCAATAAGGTACTGACTTCAGCGAGGGGGGTAGTAATTTGCAAGGGGGTAATCCATCCGCCGGAAACTGAAGCTTCCTCTGGGGGCTGCCATTGTAGCTGGCTATCACCTACTGTTAGCATCCCATTGACTCCCATTCATTTTGGTGTCACTTTGACAGCGAATAACTTTACATCTGAGGCGTCCAAAGACTCAATTTGTCCATTATTTATTTCTTAAGAAACGGGACAATGGATAAAAGGCTCCATTACTTTGTATCTTACGTTATTATCCCGTAGAAGCCGTTTTTGTAAAAATAGGCTAACGACTGCGTCATAACACGCGACTCTCTGTCGCACAGTAGAGAAATTACAGTATAGACAGAAGTAGAAGCTCGTAGGCAATCGTTTACTGTCTATGAGGCAATCGGGTGGACATGGAGGCATAAAGTCAAGGGAGAAGCCCATAGATAGAGAGTTCATAAAATCAACGGGACAAAATATTTAAACAACAGATTTGTTTCAGATTTCAATTCAGATTTGTCTCGGCACAGCTACTAGAAGGTCAGAACGGTTGCTCACGTGACATCTACGTCGTCAAGCTCAGTTTGAGCCTGCGCAGTGCGCTTGGCTATCAGGAAGTGAGTGCTTTTATGGGCTTCAACTTTCTCCGTTGAAATCTATGGGGTCGCTGTGTCCATTTCTTTTACTGTCTATGATAATTTGGCAGGGGGTTGAAATTCGGCACAACACCGGTAACCGAACTGAGTGAGGGCCTTTAGTTTTTTGTTGTATTCATCTGCTATGGCATGTGTAACATTTTTCAGTCAACTCTGCATATATCCTTCGCGATGGATATCGCACGTTTGTCGATGGAGCAGGTTCAGACCATACTAAATGTTTTGACCGCATTAGTGCAGGACAAAGCTCTGAGGACATCAGAAGTTACAGGGACTGATGTCAGCTGTACAAAGTGCACAGGCTACATCGTCATTTAAATTTTAATGGAGAGTAAAACAAAGGCAGAACACCGTATAATCTGATAGGTAGGGCTGGGTATCGTAACAAAATGTTCGATACCGATACCGATACCTTGACTTTGATACCGGTTCCTGAACGATACTTTTTCGATACCAATTTTATGTACCCAGTTTTAACAATATAAAATTACCTAATTTTTATTTTAATTTTTTCAGTTTGTTGACTTTTTTTACACTCATATTTTGAGTATGTAAAAAAGCACCAATGCTAAAGTTTTGTTTCCTAATCATTTAACAACATGTATTCTTTACTTCAATGAGCTCATTGTTTCTGCCTTAACTTAATTCATTGTTTAACAATGAAACTGAATGAAAATTAATTGAAATGCATTACACTGTCACCTCTGATAACAGATCACTCTAAATTGTAATTTAGACACATGCATTTTCTGTAAAGCTGCTTTAAAACGATATGTATTGTGAAAAATGCTATACAAATAAATTTGAATTAAATTAAATATAGGCTACTGGGGGGCGGGATGTATGCCTCACGCTCAGCACACATGAAGCTTGCCGCAAAGCACTGGCAAAAGTAGTCTAATGATTATGGATGTGTCGGGAAACAATAGCAAGGAGATATTTTAATTGTTTATTAATGAACAAGTGTTTACTAATGGTGTTTTCACACCGAATGCGAATTTAATTATTTGCGCGAGTAGATCAATGCAAAGACACGAATAGACGTACTATTCGCGCCGGACGTCGCGTTTGGCGTCGCGTCGCGAATTGGGCGACGCGTTTGCCGCGAACGTCTTCCGCGCAAGTTGAAAAATTTGAACTCGAGTGGAAGATTCAAGCGTCTAACTAGACGCTCTATTCGTATTTGACGCTCTATTCGCGTTCGGTGTGAACACACCATTACTCTCAAGTGTATTCTGTGCGCTTCTAAGTGCCTTATCAGTGTTACCGGTCTTGGCAGCAATTATCTTGTCGAAAATATTGCATCGCGTGCTTCTGGCATCGAGTCTGGCACATAGGCACACTTTGGATCATTTCCACATATTTTCTATCTATCTGGGTTGGGACGCTTAGACACACAAACACACACACACACATACACTACAGCCTCAGGTGCGACGAGCCACGTCTCTGGGCAGCCGCGTAAACTAGTGTTTTTCCGCCACTCATGCTGCATGCTTATTGTTTAACTGACGTTGACGAGATTAACCACAGGTACCGAAATTTGATACCGAAAAACAAGACATGTTTCGATACTCGGTAGTATCGAGGCAATTCGGTCAGTACCTAAAAAGTACCAAACTCGGTACCCAGCCCTACTGATAGGTAGCATTATTTGATAGAACACCGGCACCGTAACTTCATATTGAGCACGGCTAAACAAAGACAGAGTACAGTAACTCAATATGAGCGTTGCAAAACAAAGCCAAAGAGCAGTAACTGCTGTTACGGTCTTCTGCCTTGGTTTCTCATGGGCTTTTGGAAGTCACTGTTAAGACAACCCATTATTTTCTCGAAAAAACAACGGAATTGACTCAAGATACTTATTCACATGAAGGAGGTCTTGAATGTGCCAAAAATATCAATAACTCATTTTCGACCAAACACGAAGTTAAGGTCTTTTGCCTTCCACAGCAGTATTGATCGGTTGTCTTTACTTGAAGATGTAATCAGAGTTCTCTGGATCTATCTAATGTGTTTAACCTCCAGATATCAGAGATGAGGAGCGTTCTCCTAGTGAAGATGTTGGCGGCGTTGGCTCTGGTTCTGCTGGTGTCCAGTGCGACTGAGGGACGGATTCTCAGTAAATGTGAGCTGAAAGCTCAGCTGGACGCTGCTCAGTTTCAGGAGATTACCGACATGGAAGAGAAAATAACCATGAAAAATCTCATCGCTAGACGTGAGTCACTTTCTTTCAGCTTCCAGTCTCCAGAATGCAAAACTGCCATGTTTTATGTCAATTATGTCTTTCTTTCTTCCTTTCTGTGGCAGTTGTCTGCAAGGCCAACAGCTCAGCTTTCAACACCAGCTTTGTCAAAGCCATCATGGTCGACAATAAGGAGAATAAACCAGCTCAAGCTCCACCTCAGGCTAAATCTGGAAGCCCACCCAAAAATCACACACAAGCCCCTCCCAAGCCGTACGTACAGGCCCCACCCAAGCCTCACACACAGGACCCACCAAACAATCACACACAAGCCCCACCCAAGCCTCACACACAAGCCCCACCCAAGCCTCACGCACAGGACCACCCCACTAAAGGACCACAGGGGTCAGGCCATGAGACCAAGCATCCACACCTGAACGGTACTGCCAAAGTCTTCGGGCAGCTGTACGGCGTGTTTCAGCTCAGTGATCAGCTGGCCTGTGATTCCGGGATGATCCCGTCGCTCAATGTCTGCAACATGAGCTGCTCTGGTGAGTTTAAGGCCTGTTTACACCTTTAAGATGCGGTTTGGTCGATCAGATCACAAGTAGACCAGGGAGACACATTCCCGCTCACACCTGGTGTTTTAAAGGCACAATATGTAAGATTCTTTCGCCACAAGAGGGCGCAGTTTCTAACAATAACAAAAGCGTAGGTTGATGACGCAGTGATGAGCTGAATGATGGGACTTGCTGTCAAGCTGATGGATCTAATAATGTTTATGGATGAGTGCAAACATTCATGTTTTTTAACATTACAGTGGTATGAAGCAGGTCGCGATTGCTAAAGAGACAGATATCACACGCGAGTCCAGCAGATATAAAGGAATAAGGACATTTAATTCTACCAAACTACCCCGCAAGTGCTGAATTACTCACACAGGTCAGTTTATTAGACGAATTAAACTTGTGAGGGAACGCAGCGCTGCTTCACTTGGTCTAACATTACACTATCACACTAAACGCTTTTAAATGTGTGTTGAAAGTTATAATGTTATACTACGTGTTAGTTAGTTTGCTATACGAAACTAGCAGTAAGCTAGATCAACGTTAGAATAACATACTGACCATTTTCTAACATTTCATCATGTTGAGCTATCGTTATATAACATTGATTTGTTTTATGTACATTTGCTCACCTGTCTAATAAAGCTGTCAAGTCGTGACTCGTGAAGCTCTGTCAAGTTCAAGTTAGTCGCGGACGTGGAGCTCTCGGCATCTCAAAAACGCCACGCTGATATTGATCCTCATTTTAGTTCTCCTTGTTTGTCCCAAAGTCTGCTGTCCTGGTCTATGTTTGAAAGAAACAAGAACTGCGTGCCGCTAAACGTTGCGCACTACACAGTTGTCCACGTCTGTCGCCATGGTTACGTCATGGCTATGGCAGTATGAACGGAACCGAGGATAGCGCAGATATTGCATCATTGACAGGCGACATTTTTTTCCGGGACGGCAACTTATTTAAAATTGGAATTTCTCTGAAATAAAAAATCTTGGGATAAAAAAATTGTAAGTACACAACTGCAGGAAATATATCACACTGTGCAAGTGATTTTTGGATATTTTATTACAAAATTCTTACATATTGTACCTTTAATCCGTCTCTTTTGTCCACTTTCAACCACTTCTGTCCTGATTTCCTCAAGGGGAGGGTCTATGGGCGGGTAAATGTCTGGGTTTTCAGATCTTTCGATCTAATGGACGAAATAAGCTCTCGCTATTAACATATGAACGCGACCGGAGAGACGGGAAAACACGGAGAGCATCAGCTTTAGTTTCTGCTCTGATAGACGCAAGATCAGCCGAACGCTGTGAGTGTGTGTTAGAGATCAGGAATGATGAGAGAACATTGTGCTTGGTACATTTTTCATCTTCAAACCAAACTTGGGTCTTTAAAGTTTAAACCCCGTCTGGCAAGAGCTCTTCATAATGTTCACGCATTAGATCAGTAGACGGAGAGAAGACGGTCTTTTGTGGCTGTTTGAACACACTCACGAAAGCAATCCGGAATGTGTTTCCAACTACCTCTGGAAGTGGTTGAAAGTGGACGAGCTCAAAATTTTTTAGACCCCGTTTACACCTGGATTTAGTGTCGTCCACTTGTGATCTGATCGACCGAAATGCATCCTAATACCAGGTGTAAACACGGCCAAAGAGGCAAAACTGCATATCAAATGTAGCACTTAAGACCTGCATTTATCATGAACCACATTGTGTTTTTAATTTCTGCATTGAAAATCTGAAAGAGAGTGAATACTGTGAACATTTAAAAATTAATCAAAGAGCCAACTAAGCAAGGTTTTGAATTATTTTTCTTCTTTTATTGCACAAAAGCTTTGACTGATGATGACATCAGCAATGACATCACCTGCCTGAAGACCCTGATGAACAGCATGTAAGTTCACACAAGCTCAAACACAGGCTTCCTTTAGTTACCAATGGTGTTTAAAATAATAATTCAAAGCAGGACATGCTTTTCTTCATGTTAGTTTGGTATGATAAGAATCACATTATTTTATAAGAACTGAAACTGTAAATATTACATGTGTTATTTCTTAACAGGAAATCCAAACCCAAAGAGAAGCCCACTAATGTTAATAAGATGCAAGTTTATAGTTTTACTGGTTCAAGTACAGTTGTACAAATCATAAATTTAGTTATTAAATGCATTGCCATTTCAGCTTCACAGGCTATTACATGGCAGATACATATTCAACATTCAACAATATAATATAAAAAATACTAAATAAATACAAATCTTTATAAAATTCAACAATACAGAATACAAAATACAAATGCGTCTGAGGCTTGAACAATATAATCAGGCCTGAATGTTCAATGTGTGATTGTCTATGGTGTGTTACAGTTTGGAGACGCTGATGGTGAAGGAGTGTCACTCTGTCGTTCCCTCGAAGTACTTCGCAGAATGTGCTTAAAAAACCAGACGGACCAGCAGACTCGCTCTCGCGTCCTCCTACTGCATTATTTACAAACACAGCAGTCTGATGGTTTCCATACCTCTGGTAATGAGGTCAATATGACGGTGGCGGTATCTATGTGAGTTTATTAAATGTCCAATGACTTTTTTAATAGAGGGAGTTTGTGCATTCAGAGACTTTAGTTTATTGCTGTAATACTGTGAATGTTTACATTCTGTCTAAATGTGCCTAATATCATTGTGTTGCTGCTGCTGAGGGCTTTTAAATACTGTCACTTTATCATAAACAATAAAATAAAAAACTGGAGTGCTTTTCTTTTCCTTATTACATGAAATCAAAAAAGCTTAAATAACTGAACTTGTCAAGTGGTAATGTTTTGTCTTCGTCATCACCAACTCTTCCTGTGGTCTGAAATCTTTTGCAATCTGTATTCTCTGCATTTTACGCTTATACTTTACGGATGGTGATGGAAAAATATGAGATTGGAGAAAAAAAATCTATTTAATTTGATCTACCTTTGCATTTACTCACAAAAATGTTGCACTCCCCCAAGAAACTCGTAAAGAACTTAAACGTTTTTCAAGTGAACGCAAAGTTTCTCGGGAAGGCAAAAGTTTTGCAAGTAAATGCAAAGTGTCTTGGGGTAAGACAAACATTTTGCAAGGGAATGCAAAGGTTTTGTGAGCAAATGCAAAGTTTCTCAGGGGAACACAAAACATTTGGGAGAGAATGCAAAAGCATTTACATATTTTTTTTTCCTACCATCTCATATATTTTTTCCCCTTCAAAATGTCCCTTTAAAGGATTCCAGAATACTTTACAATACTTATGAACATAATTATGGGGGATTTTTTATGTGTGTAAATCTAGTTTCTGATACATTAGCCGCGTTTCCACTGCCGGGCTAGGGCCGGGCCAGGGCTAACAGCGAGCCGAGCCGAGCCGAGCCAGTGGCCTCGGGCCTTGAGCACCGGGCTTGCGTTTCCACTGCCGGCCAGTAGCCCCGCAGTGCTGCCCTAAACCCCGCCCCTAACACGCCTTTCTGGATCAAACGTCATACATACAACCCAACCCATTTCAGCGGATATTATGAATTTATTTATTTTTTAAGTTAGGAAGATAGCATGTATATTAACTCACCGGCCGTGGCTGCAATAGTGTCCCGATTGTCTCGCGAGTCGTCACTAACAGAGGGACGGTGACCCTGCACACGTCCATCAAGTCGAACCATGGAAAGTTCCTTTTCTGAGCTCCGCTTTGTCCGTTGTGCGTTTTAATCGCCTTGAACAATACTGCGCCCGCAACTTTTTAATTTTTTCCTGAACTTGAAGCGTTGACCGCTGCATGCTTAGCTTAGAAAGTTCAGCATCGATGTATTTTATAACGTCCTCGTTTCTTCACACGCCGTCAAATTGACGTTGTACCCTTTCTTCTGCCCAAATGCTCAGAAGAGCTTTGCAGCGATTATTTTGCGCGATATAAAAAAGTGAAATGTGCATCTTGCTTCAGATCATAACGTTCCATAACACCGATAAACTCCGTCTTTTACCTTGAGCACGCGTCTAGCCCGAGCTGGCCCGCTTTGGCCCAAGGTATTCGACGGGCCAGAAATCCTGGGCGTTGGCCCTGAGTAAGCCCCGATCAAGCCCCGGAAGTGACAGTGGAAACGCGACTGGCCCTGGCATGCACTAGCACGGCTCGGCCCTGGCCCGGCAGTGGAAACGCGGCTATTGATATGGAGTGGAATGAGGAAATATAATAAGCATAAAAATGTCATTATTTTAGATCATGCAAACAACAAAACTATAATCAGATAAATACATTTTTATTTTAGACACAATTAAAATTTTGAACATTGCTAATTGCATAGATTTTATTATAAATGTATTCAACAATATTAATTTCAATATACATTTTATTTAAACAATATAAATATTTAATTTTGTCAATGCACAATGCATTTTGTGAAACATTTAATTTCTTACCAGACGTTCTGTTGTTGGAGATACAGATGAATGAGTGTCTTTAAATGTTCCTCAGTCTTCACTGTCTGTGACCCATCAGACTTATATATGCTAGAGTCGCCTCCACCTGCAGCTGCACCTGTGCTGTTGGTTCGTCCCAACATTAATGCTGAGATTAATATTTGATGCTCGTCTCAGAGAAAGACTGTCTCTCACTGTAGAGTTTTGGTTCCTCCCAAGGTTTCTTCTTCATCCACTTAAACCAACCAACCAACCATCTTTTAGGCACTATATCCGCAAAGCAGCTTTGGCTCCAAATGTATTGTGAAAAGCATTATGCCAATAAAACTTAAAAATGAACTGAATTACTATTTACTGGGCATTCTTTCCAAGTAAAGCATCACTGTTCCTACATACATTTGCAAGTTGCATGAGCCTTTGACACACTAACGTAATCTGCAAATCATTTACTGTGACAATGCTGAAGAACAAGTCTGATTTGCATCGGATAATTAATTAAGTCCTAAATAATCCTTAAATTAGGTTGTTTGAAATAATTTTTTGACTAAACCCATTGTGAGTTTCTAGAAACGGCTATTTTAGATGACAACGCCTTGCCCATAAAGCACTTTTTACAAAAGCATTAAGTCTTCACAAGGAATCGTCAGGTTCACGCCACCAACAGATACACCCAAGAAAAAGACAGTGAGGATTTAAAGCTTTAAAAAGTGACTTCTGTCCTCGATTATATGTCTGTTGCAGTCATGCAACATCAGCTCCAGAAACACTCACCGCTGGAAATTATATGAAAGATACAAACTAAAATGACCTGCATGTCACAGCAATTTTCTTTACTTATGGAACAAGGATGCACAAAACTGTGCTTTCTCAAGACGGTTGGTTTGGGTGGATGGAGAAACCTTGGGAGGAACCAAAAACTCAACAGGGCGAGACCATCTTCCCCTGACACACATTCAGACCAAAAAATATTAATTGTTAAATGAATTAAAAGTATTAAAGTTGGGATGAACCAAAAGCACAGGTGCAGCTGAGGTGGAGACGACTCTAGCATATATAAGTCTGATGGGTCACAGTACAGAAGGACAGTGAAGACTGAGGAACATCTGAAGACAACAAAACATCCAATAACAAAACATCTGGTAAGAGTCATTTTAATACGGGTCTTTCATCAGTTTGATTGCAGGTTCTGTGATTAAACTGGTAGGGAATGCCTTGCTGGTCATTGAACCAGGTCAATGGTCAAATATACAGTATAGTTCATTTGGGGTTGGTAAGATGTTTGAATGTTTTTGAAAGAAGTCTATTCTGCTCACCGAGGCTGCATTTATTTAATCAAGAATACAGTAAAAACAGTAATATTGTGAAATATTACAATTTGAAATTGGTGTTTTCTATGTAAATATATTGTAAAATGTAATTTATTCCTGTGATCAAAGCTGTATTTTGATCCTTCAGAAATCACTCTAATATGATGTTTTGATGCTCAATAAACATTTCTGATTATTATCAGTGTTGCATTTTCTTATGGAAACTGTAATACTTTTTTATGGAAACTGAATTCTCAGAATTCTTTGATGAATAGAAAGCCCAAAAGAACAGTATTTATTTAAAATAGTTTTTTTTTTCAGATTATAAATGTCTTTACTGTTGCTCTAATCGATATAATCAGCTGTGATGCATTGTTTAAAGCATTTTTTTTTTTGCATGATCAGCATAAAATAATGAGTCGTTTTAATGCGCTTCTCTGCAACCGAATTAACACAACTGACTGAAAAGAAGCTTCCCATGTATCTCTGCTTTCACTTGTCTCTGTGTTTCACCTCCAGATATCAGAGATGAAGAGCGTTCTCTCAGTGAAGATGTTGGCGGCGTTGGCTCTGGTTCTGCTGGTGTCCAGTGCGACTGAGGGACGGATTCTCAGAAAATGTGAGCTGAAGGCAAAGCTCGAGGCGGCTCAGATTCAGGTGATTAGAGCCATGGGAGACAAAATGACCGTGGATGATCTCATCGCTAGACGTGAGTAACAGAGTCCCTTCTCTATCCATATATTTATGTCACATGATGGGCAGATAAAAGGTTGATCAGCCTTACACCCTTTATTCCTTTGTTCTGTGGCAGTTGTCTGCAAGGCCAATGCTTCAGGCTTCAACACCAGCTTTGTCAAAGCCATCGCCGCCAAGCCTAAAGAGAACAAGCCCTTAATTAATATCCGCTCTCGGCAGCTGTACGGCGTGTTTCAGCTCAGTGATCAGCTGGCCTGTGATTCTGGCATGATGCCATCACTCAATGTCTGCAAAATGAGCTGCTCTGGTGAGAAAATACCACACCAATCATAACACTATCCTAAACAATGTGTTGTGAATTTCTGGACTCATAAACTGGCAGATTCCTATGGCTCTCTAAGCATTCACAGTGAGCCAGTTTGAATAAGATTTTGATTGTATTCTGTTTCCTCCAATAGCTTTGATTGACGATGACGTCACAGATGACATCGCCTGCCTGAAGACCGTGATTGGCAGCATGTAAGTAGCACACACACTATGATCTCATTTCATGCACTGAAAAACATTTTGTGTAGGATTTACTTTGAAACTGAATTCACTCAGAAATTGCTCAATTTTTTACACATAATTACAAAGAAATGGCAACTAACACATTCTGCAGTAGAAAAACTGAAATGGTATTTTCTGGTAAAACTACTCCAATAATCTTTGTTTTAATTACAACTACAAATAAAAAGCATTTTTGACAGTGTAGTTACTGGATGGTTGGGCAAAAGCGCATGCGAAGGAAAAGTTAAGTCTAAAAGGCCTCTATGAAAATGCACTCTCAGAGAAAAAAGGTATGAAAGCTGTCACTGGGGCTGTACCTTTTCAAAAGGTACACTTTTGTACCTATAGGGTGCATATTGGTACCTTAATGGTACATATTAGTACCTAAAAGGGACAAAAGTGTACCTTTTGAAAAGGTACAGCCCCAGGGACAGCTTTCATACCTTTTTTTCTGAGGGTGTAAAATATATAAACATTCAATATAAGTTTTATTACATAACATGTTTTCTTTCTTCACAGTAAACCTAAACCCAAAAACGCCTCTATCACTCTTCCACTTGTAACGTAAGTTGAAAATAATCAAATTTCTTATCCTTTATATATGCAAAAAGAAGTCTGCAGAAGTCTCTTTTTTTCACAGTAGTCTGCAAAATTATTTTTGCATATAGGCCTATATATTATTTATAATTTTGCAAACATGTAAACCCAGTGCTGTTTAATCGATTAGTCGCATTTAAATTAGTAAATATATATGTGTAAATGTATATTTGTATATATATATATATGTGTGTGTGTGTGTGTGTATATATAAATATATATATATATATTATTAATCTAATTATTTACCTCAAGTATAAAGGCTTAAGAAGTAAAATAAATTTTTTTTGTGTGTTACAGGTTGAACACTATTTTGGTGAAGGAGTGTCGCTTTGTGGTTCCCTCTCGTTATTTCGCTGAGTGTCTGAAAGCAACAACAAGTGAAACAACAGTGTGATTACTCTTCTGACCTGCTGTAAAACTGTAGATTTGTACCAGTGATTTACAGAATCAATATATGTATATACTGACTACCGTTACCGACACTATCGCTGCATGATTTCTGTCAATCTAAAAACACAACAGTCCGATGTTCCCATGGCAACTGCTTTGATTCAATGTTAATGAGGTCACTATGAAGGTGGTGGGACCAGTGTGTGTTTAAACCATAGACGGACTACGGAAAGGAGAGCGCGTTATGCCTTCGTTTTCTTCCATTGGTGAGAACTGAAGCCGCCAGTGTCCCTATATTGAGAGCCTAAGTCCCTCCCCTTCCGGTCGACCACCATGGGACCTTATTTCAGAAAAATATTATATGGTAGTCAATGGCGAGAGACAACAAATATTTTGATCTCGTTTGAATTGTTCCCTGAATTACACATATGATGTTTGTCCATTTAAAAGATACATTTTAAAGTCAAGAAAATGTAAAAATGAGCTTTCGGTAAGATTTTGTTTGGGCGCAGTAACAGATTTTCCCCATTGGATGCCATGCAGCAAAACTCCACTGGTCACACAGTGATTGGATTTTAGATTTGCAGTTGAGTTTTTCCTCTCTCAATATTACAAACACACACATGCACACACACATACCAACCACACTGACACATTCATACCAACACACCCACACAAATATCGTTGCATAATTTATCCAATTGGCTCTATAATATGCCGAAGCAGAAAACAGGAATAAAGCGAGAATTTGCTTTATAGACCAAACCTGAAAAAAATGGCACCATCTGATCTTTTTTTTTTTTACAAATTTCAATTTTGAAGCCTTGCCAACAGAATGAAAGCCTCTTAACAAAGATTGCATCATTTTATAGTTAAATGGCCCTGGGATAAAAAAATGGGTAAAAATCAAATCAAAATTCAATTAGCCTGGCTAACGTCAGACCTCGTCTCATTGAGATTGAGACATGGTCTGGGAACCACATGTTCATTTTCTCGTATTTGAGGCGTGGTTTACGAATGCCTAGAGCCGTTTATTGGGTGCTACGAATGTCTATCAAATGCGCCTGTACGTAGCTCATAGCCAATCGTTTTAATTATACCAGATGACGTGTGTAGAGCAATAGAAATTCGACGAGAAAGAAGACGAGGGGTCAGAGATTTATGTGTACACGATGGCGTATGTATCTAAGGCTGCATCGAAAGGTAACTTCGCGTCTGTTGTTGGGTCATGTTGGGTCCATGGATATAAACAAACTGCTTCGGAGTGTCGCATACACGTCGTCATCGTCTGGCTCCCCGTTCTGTGATTGGTCCCCTCGCTGAGGTGAAAATCTGGTTCATGGTATCCAGGCTGCCTAGCAGCGTGAATAAAATCGCGCTCCGCTTAAGGCAGCATGGGGAAACCCAGGCTAGGTTTCAATGGGGCCATTTTTGTCCTAAAGGCGCTGAGTGGGAGTATTTTGTGTACGTGCAAAAAATATTTTTTTAAGGAAATAGCGGTGAAATAGTAAAATTACAATAAAAATACACACCTGTGCCAAATTTTATGCAGTTAGCAGCATTAACACAGGTAAAGTGATCAAAAAAACAAAACTGAAAAGACCAAAAATTGCCCTAAGGAGGCACAAGGGTTAAGAAGAGATTACTATATTTTCATATCAATCCGTGTTAATTTTAACCATGAACCATGCGCTGTCACTTTAATTCAGCGCATGCAGCACATCAAAAATAGACTCTGTGCGAAACGATCGCTGCACTGCTGTATACGCACCGATCCTAGAACGCATTGCCGCACCCCATCCGCGTGTAGGCCTGTTCACATGTGTATGGGAAAAATACGCATCGCATTTGCACTGTAAACGGAGTATGGGTGAAACAGGTGTTAGCCAGAACCGTTGCCCCTACAGAGTATAGTTTGCTGCTGCTTGTCGGACGGCTTAAATCCGAACCAAGTCTAAATAATGGATGTTGCACCGGTCATTTTCACCAGCTCCTCCATTTCGCTTCCAGCCATGTTTACTCAAGATGACGAATACGACGATGCTTTGCAGGCCGGTTGCAGCTCGTGGCTCTAAATTTTGCGGGTAGATTGCGTCAACATGCATTATCGCGATAGTGCAATAGAATTAAAATCTCTATCGTAGGCCAATTTTGTATCGTTTATATTGCATATCGTGTCAGCATGATAAAAACGACAGCAAATGACAGAAACCACCTTTGGAAAAAAAGATATTTGAAATATAATTTAATTGTTTAGTCAGATTCACGTCCCGTTGAATAACACGGGAAGGTGGGGTTCATGACCTCTCTAGGACCAGTCACCAGGGGGCAATCGAGACGATTTGGCTTCACTTTTCAGGGCTTGTGCAGCACGCTTTGTTTAAACCATAGACTGTAAAAAAAAGATGGACGACGCCCCTTAGCTCTCTTCCATTGGCAAGAAGCATAGACAGTAAAAGAAATGGACACAGCGACCCCATAGACTTCAATGGAGAAAAGTGAAGTCAATTAGAAGCACTCACTTCCTGATGGCTGAGTGAACTGCGCAGGCTTAAACTGAGCTTGACGACATAGATGTGACGAGAGCAACCTGTCTGACAGTTGTAAGTCTTCTAGTAGCGGTGCCAAAGGAGTCTGAATCATTCCCTTCTGAATCTTGCAGAGAGCGTGAGTAGGAGCTGTCCAAGAGCTAGCAGCAGGAGCAACTTTATGACTCTCTATGGGCTTCTCCCTTGACTTTATGCCTCCACGTCCCCCCGATTGCCTGCGAGTTTCTTCTCCTGTCTATATGGTAATTTCTCTACTGTGCGACAGAGTGTCGCGTGGTTATGACGCAATCGTTAGCCTATTTTTAAGGTAATAGAGCCTTTTATACATTGACGTGTTTCTTTAGAAATAAACAATGGACAAATGGAGTCTTTAAACGCCTCAGATGTAAAGTTATTCGCTGTCAAAGTGACGCCAAAATGAATGGGAGTCAATGGAATGCTAACAGCAGGTGAAGGCTTGCTAATCAATGGCGGCTCCCAGGGAGACTTCAGTTTCCGGCAGGTTGGCGAGAAGTGAAGCCGCCAGTGTCCCGATATGGCGCTGACATCTTGGAACTCGAGTCTGCGCAGTAGTGATTTCGGGACCAGATATGCGCAGTAGTGAGCCGGAAGTAAAGCCGCGAAAGGGCCTGAAGCCAAGTAAAGCCAATCAAAGGGCAGATCTACTTGGCCCTCACTCTCGCAGATTCAATCAAAATCACACGCCCCTGCACTTTTTTTAAGTGGCCTCTGTCTGCTCCGTTGCTTTTAACGAGGCTTGTTGTCTTTTAGCTAGCTGGCCCAAAACATTTATTTACTAATTAGCTTATATATTTAACTTACCGAAAAAAACTCAAAGATCGATCGGACATGCCTGATCGGTTAGCACATTCTACTGCAGAACAACCCATTATGTCGGTGTGAAATAATTAATTATAGAAATGAAGAGGTCTTTTCCAAAACGCTATAAATCCATTTCAATAGTTTTCAGGAAAATTACATTTTTTACCTAGACCCACACATTTTGTGAATATTCAATTTATCCTGTTAAAATGTTTTATTGGCTCAGTCTGAACATGTTGAACAATGATTATTAAATCAAACAACAATATTGTTTATGATAAATTAAAAGTTAATTTATTTTTTTTCCAAAACGCTATAAATCCATCAATTTTTTCCAAAACTGTATGGTTTGTCTTTAAAAAAAAAAAAACGAGAGCATGTAACATATAATCAGGGGCTCATACTATAAATTAAATTTAGTAACACATTTAGGCTAAAAGTCATTTGGTGCAGAACCTGAAAATAGTAATGATATCAATAGCTATTCAATAAGTTATTTAGTAATACATTCAGAGTCATTTTTAGTAAAGTGTCAAACCTGTAACAAGTAGGACCAATTTGTCCACTACATATGCGTAAAAAAAACAAATTATTAAAAATATTTAATAATGATAACGATATTCAAAAGTAGTGATGGGCACCCCTCCACCACACACACACACACACACACACGCGTGTATAGGCTACACAGCATGTGAACAAAGCGGAGCGGCGTGACGCTTACATATAAGTTTTAAAAAAAACTTAAACATACGTTTCATATTTATGTTTAATAATATAGGCTAATGTTTTTTTTTTTATTTAATCTATGTTGATTATATGAAAAGGGAACCGCATGAGATGAGTATGATAGGATCATAAGATGACCAATATATCGGAAAACATTTGGAATGGGTCAGACATGATTTTTACCACTTATTAAGTTTTGTTTAGTAGAAAGCCTTGCTTTAAAGTGAATTTCGTTTTGTATAAATTGTATCTTCATTTTAATCAATGTTTCATCAACAAATTGACTGGATTAATAATAAATAAATAAGCAAATATATAGCAGACATATAATCAGGACACGGAAGCGCCCGCGCGTGATCTGGAGAGCATCACATAAATGAACCGAAACACAGCGATACTTGCCTCACAATCCTGAGAAGTATATCTATAAAAAGCTTGAAATGTCTACATTTAAACAAAACAATAAAAAACGAAAAGAAATTGGCTACTCTCTGCGTATGTAGGCTAATTCAAAGTGTGCATTTCTCTCTATAGGCGCGTTCACTACTGCGAAGATGGCGAGTCAGCATATCAACTTTATCTTTTCAGCTATATCTGACAGAAAACACTAATTAAAAAATAAACAATTCAAAAGTTTCATGCATAGGCCTAATCATTACTTTTGTCGGTTCTTTGTGGCAAGCTTTATGCGTGAGATGCGGAATAGGCAATTAGAAAAATGGTCATTATGGTTTCTCTCCCATATTTAAATAATTAAATCAATAGAAATATGTGATTAAACTTAAATGAACTACTACTAGTCGATTAGAAAACTCACTCATTTTGAGGAATAAATGAACATAAACAAACCTCTGTTCAGAGCGCCACCCTGTTGGATTGCGTAGAACGTTCACCGAATTCTGATTAGTCGAGAGGATTTATAGCGTTTAGGCTAAAAATAGGTTTGGCGCTTATCGCGTTTTGGAAAGAAACTGCATCTTGTAGTACATTTTAAACAAGGAAATGTAGCGATTTGGCATGAAATGTTGATGGAGCAGTGAATAGGTTCAGTGCACAGCAACATGAGATGACAAACTCATTTTTTTTTAAAATGGCGTTTATCGCGTTTTGGAAAAGACCTCTTCAAATTTAGATATTTAATTTAAAGCTCCAATCTCCTCAGTCCTCCGAAGATGCCGAAAAAAAGTCTGTTGGTGCTTCAGTGACTACTTCGCTCAGAGAATCTGTCAATCACAGCTGTCAATCATGACATAACCGCACCATTTTTATATCATCAAATAACTAACTAAAAACAAACTTATTTTAAAAACAAAAACTTGAAATTACATCAGCGTGATAAAAACTACAATAAATGACAGAAACTGTCTTTGGGAAAAAAGATGTGTGAAGTGTAATTTAATTGTTTAGTTGGTCTCACGTCTCGTTGAATAACATGTGGAGGCGGGGTTTATGACCTATACTAGGACCGGCCACCGGGGGGTGATTTGGCGTTTTGGCTTCACTTTTCAGGGCTTGTGCGGCACGCTTGGTTTAAACCATACTCTGTAAAAAAAATATGGACGTTGTGTCCGTGACGTCATCCGTAGGTTTCTGAAGAGCGTTTTTTGAAGCCTAAAGTGGGCGGGGCCGGCCGTCGCCATCTTTATTTTATCACGTCGGATAAAATAAAATGGGCAAAGAGGCAGGACATGGGTGGAGCTGAGGTGCTAATGCTATATGCTACTGGCCTCACGCTAAAGTGACAGCTGATTGAAGATGTAAAGCCAATAGTTAAAGTAAATTTTTTTGCCCTTCGAAATACTATAATAGTTAAAAGACTAACTAAAACTGAGACTATGTGTATTGTGATGCATTATTATTCTGCTAGTTAAAATGTACTCAGGGCCGGCGCTCCGCACACGCACATCACGCGCTGCGCGTAGGGCACCAAGTGCTTGGGGGGGCACCAAAAAATCTGGGTCGTGAAAAATCATCACAATAGGCTACTAGTATAAATAACAAATAAAATATGTCTAAAGCATGTTAATATACAAAAGCAATACAAAAGTAATATAGGCCTAGACCAAATTAGTCGAGAAAAAGGTGAATCTCCTTTTTCGTCTCCCTCTGGTGCCCCCCCTTCCCCACCTCCCAGTGGTCTGTTCGATTATGCCTCAATCAATGTCAAATTTGGCAGACACCGACCTCAGACATGGCCTCGAAAAGGCACCAAGAGTCGGGGGCGAAAAAAGGAAAAAGAATTAGCAGCGGGATGATACTCGCGCGTCGCTTTGCAGGTAAGACAATGTTTTAAATAAAAATGTTAGTTTTGTAGCGCGGGCGCCCTTGCGTCGTGTATGCATGTCCAGGGGGGGCGTCGCTAGTAGTGCAAATGAAATGATCCGGGGCTTTTTTAGCCCTGCATGTTGAATCTTTTATTTTAACGGGGGTCCGGGGCTTTCTCCCCCGGAAAATTTTGAAACTTGGCCTGTTTAAGATGCAGTTAGTTTGTTTGGGGAGAAAAGGAAGACCGCTTAGATACGTTTTTTCGTTGTTGTTTTATGCGGATAATGCGGTCATTTTCAAGAGGTTCATAGGCCAAGGCCCAAGGGCGACATCTGTTGGTGAAACTGCAATTAGAAAAAAAAAAAAAAAAACACAATCTCAGTGTTTGTATATTTTCATATTCACAGAGTTGTCAAATTATTAGGGCTGGGAAAAGATTAATCGCATCCAAAATAAAAGTTTGTGTCTACATGATATATGTGTGTGTACTGTGTATAATTATTTTGTATATATAAATACACACACATATGCACGTATATATTTAAGAAATATTTGCATGTATATACTGTATATATTTATATATAATTTATATTATATATAAATTTAAATATTTTATATATAAATAACAAATATCTCTTAAATACATAAATGCAAATGTGTATTTATATATATACAAAATAATTATACACAGTACACACACATATATCAATTATGTACAGAATTATTATATTGTGCTTCATCAGACTAAGAAATTCTGAATGGTTGTTATTCCTTGGGTGAGTGGGTGGGTGAGGGGGTGAGGGGGTGAGTGGGGGGGGGGGGGGGGGGGGCACCACCAAGCATTTGTGCTTAGGGCACCCAAATGGCTAGCGCCGGCCCTGAATGTACTATCATGCAGTAACTTACAATATTGCTCTAAACTTGTGCGTGTGACAGTGATTCATGCGCATACATGTCAGTCAGCATGGCATCGCACGTCAAGTTCGAAAAGAGCTTTATTCAAGGCTTGTTTGAGATGAGCAAAATCTGCGCAGAACCGATCACCGGTGATCAGCGCGAGATGCATGCCGGTTAGAAATGTGTCCGAGTGCGGTCCGCCTTGCTCTGATGTCATGCTGACGTAGCCTATGTCAAAAAACTCTCGCGACCGCAAAGCGCACGTGTCGGATTCTGCAGTCGCGCGCAGTTGCTCTCCACCGACTGCGCTGATCAAAAGCATGATGGGAAACGACTTGCTGACGACACAACTTAATCCTCATTGGTTTAAACAACCGTGATGTATTGTTCTCTTTTAAAATGTTTGATTTTAAAACTCTGATATCATGTTTTATGCGTATAGCTACGTTATGTGTGAATATTCCCAAACACTCTGACAGTGCCATATGGGTTATGTGATATCATTTTTATTTAAAAAAAAATAATAAAAACACATGACTGTATTAAAAAAAAAATTGATTGATAAACACATATTTGTAATGTAATTAAATAACAAGTACTTTGGGTGTCTTGTTGATTATATTTATTTTCATATAAAATGCAACAGAACTTAAATTACATCCAGTTTATTAGCAACACCGTGCACGAGCGTGAATCCCGTGAATCCCTCGATATCAGTCTTTGATCTCAGGTGTCTGATCCACTACGAGAAGAGAGATCTGTCCGGCTTGCCTGCGCTTTTTTCACTCCTCCTCTCACTGCAGCCGCCTACTCTCGACTACAATTCAGGCGAGGCAAGGCGCATCTCAAACAAGCCTTCAGTCATAATAGTGATGAATGATTCGTCATTCTGTCTGCGTTCGCTCAAAGAGTTGTAAAACGCAGACTATAATGGTTGCTAATGTGATGGAATTTTTAAATTAATCATAACCAACATTTATTTTTCTTGCAGGATTAACATTTCTATGCTTTTAAAAACTAAATTTCAACAACACTTGGGCCAAAGTGTCTGAAAATAACAAAAGGGGAAGTAAAACTTGACAGATGTCTAAATATATAAACTCATGACTGAGTAACAAAGTGAAGTAATCAAGAAATCCAGATTTGCTTCTAACTAGACAGTTGGATGTGCCAAAACTTTCTTCAGTTAAACAAAGACGGAACCATATAGTCCCAAGTCAATATCTGCCTAGGAAATCGCCTAGTGTTAATCTGCATCGCTATTTGTACTTGTTGTGAATACGCAGGCCACAAGAAGTAATTACGTGGGTTTGTTTATTTTTTTTAATCACTTTTACTCAGGACATGCTAGCTGGCAACAAAGGATTCCATTCATTGTGCTAAGCTAATCTAGCGCCGACCCTGTCAAACTAAAACAACGCATGCACTGAGACAAAAATGCATTTGCACACATATCTAAATGTAGGAAAGAAGGTGAATAAGCCCTATTTCAAAAACGGGTGGAGTGTTCCTTTAAGTGACGAGTTTGTCTTTGTCGGTCGTCGTCTATGTATAGTTGTTTGTATAGAAGTCCTGGAATGTTTCTCTTCATCTCTTTTCTTTAAGTTTGTTAATAAAGTATCTATATTGAGTTCATTTCGTCCTCGTCTTCTGCATCCAGGGGCCCGTTCTTCGTACGTTGCTTAAAACATCCGCGATCAAACGAGACATCCAAGATAATATCATCGTGCTCATCATGATCCGGCTAATTAGGTTCTTCGAACACTTCTGCCGGTTATGATTAGTATCGCTGGATTGAGTTATCTGAGATAATTGCGCGTGCATGCGATGGGTTAAAAGGGGATATGTATCGATAGTATAAACATTGATCAGCAACACTGCTATTGGCTGCTCACCGTGGACAAAGAGCGCACTCAGTTTTTCACCGCAGCAGAGCAAGAGTTATTGCTTGAAGGATGTGCTGAATTTTAAAACTTAATTAAAACGCCAGGGAACACCTTAAAGTGTGCAAAAGCCAGGAGAGAGGGCTGGCAAAAAGTAGCAGACAACTTAAGTTTGTAGTTAGATGTTTTTATCACTTATTACAGTATATATTTTTATATTTTAATCATTTCTAAATAATTAATAACTTTGTTCATTGTAATGTCAGAGTCACCACCCACTACTAGAACATAGGAATAAGTAAAAGTGAAGTACTAGAATATTCTACATGATAGTAATTTGTACTAACTAATCTCTTTTAAAAAGGCACTGTTAATAAATGTTTGCCTGTTTATAAAAACAACCAAGAAAAAGGCTGAGAAATAAAAAGAAAAGAAAAACAAACAGGTGGTGGTCTTGCACCTCCACATTATACCCAGGCAGAAGAGCTGGCCCTTGGGTTAAATGTGAACCTTGTGGAGGGCATCCCTGGGTTCAGCTCTTCCTCAGACCCACAACCAGGAGCAGAACACCTTCACTGGTAAATGAACTTTAAATGATCCTAGTACACTATAAAATAATTTGTTGCTGCATTAAATTAAGTAGGCCTATAATCCAAATGGCTGTCGAGACTTCAACGAGACTTCAAGAGATTTCCACGACGCGCACGCGTGAGAACTTAACTGAAGTAGTCGAAGGAGATCGCAGTTCTCGCGCGTGCACGTCGTGGAAATCTCTTGAAGTCTCGTTTCAGGCCTACAAGGAAGAAAAGGAATAGTCGAATAAAGTCGTTATTTTTGTTTGTTTTTTCGCACAAAAAGTATTCTCGTCGCTTGATAAACTTATAGTTGAGCCACTGTTGTGACATGGAATATTTAAACATTTTCTTTAATGACTCTCTGGGCCGTCAAGTGTCATTCCCTTAGGGGGCCTATGTAGCAGTCATGCACCTCTCAGATTTAATCATAAATATCTTCATTTGTGTTCCGAAGACGAACGAAGGCCTTACGGGGTTGGTACAGCATGGGGGTGAGTAATTAATGACTTAATTTTCATTTTTGGGTGAACTAACCCTTTAACACACTCAAGCACTCCTGTAGAAACGGGCCTGGCAGCTCGCGCCAGGTCTAGACACTGTGAAAGTTTCCTCATTGTGACGGATGGCCGAATTTTCATGACACATTTAAATTAGCATAATAGCCTGCGATAGATAACTTACAGTGCCAAAAAGAAGAGAAGAGTATACAAGGGGATAAAGACAGAGGTAAAGTGATGTAATGAATGAACAGTTTATCTAATTGCATAGTAAGATACTATAATTTAATGGCAGTTATTTTCACCTTATAACTTTATGCTAACAGTAGTTCTGAGTTCTTCAGAGCCCCCAGACAATGCGATTTGTAACAATCATGTCAGTTTTTTTAGACGCATTTATTATCACTTTTATTAGTTAATGTTTTACTATACAGTTGTGCAGTTTTGAGGGGGATATATGGCATTTTTTTAATTTATTTGCCAAAATTATTAACCATATTTATAGGCTACAGGTTTATTCAAAGTAGCAATGTTTTATGTAAAATTCACATTAAAGAAGACACTCGCAGTTTCATTCATGTTGAAAACATGAAACGTGCCATAATTTAGTGGAAGATTGCTGCCATCAACTCCCAAACAAACACTTTTGCTAATGCTCAATGAACAGTTTGTGCATGAATGACATTTGGAAGATGACATCCCTGTTTTATCCAGAGCGGCTATATATAAATTAAATACATTTATATTTTTTTACAACAAAATAAACCATCACTGAACATACTTAAGATGGATTATGACACTATTTTCTTCTAGATCTGCTGTACAGGAGAAGCAAACTTTGTTGCATTATTTTCCTGTTATCACTGTAAAGCTGCCTTGTAATAATCTGTATTGTAGGCTAAAAAGCACTATATAAAAATAAAGGGGACTTAACTTGGATGCTAGATGTAATGCTCTTGCTATATATATATGACTAAATAATCACCAACACAATGATGGGGTGAAATGGCTGTAATGCATAGGGCACCAGGTAAAAGGGCAGCAAATTGGTCAGGGCCGGCCCTGGATAAGCAATAAGTGTATGTAATACAGTGA
This sequence comes from Tiaroga cobitis, assembly GCA_030578255.1. Taxonomy (NCBI): domain Eukaryota; kingdom Metazoa; phylum Chordata; class Actinopteri; order Cypriniformes; family Leuciscidae; genus Tiaroga; species Tiaroga cobitis. Next base: position 52,640,314 of record CM060591.1, read on the forward strand.
GCTTGATTTTTCCTTACCACGTTCAAATAATGTGCATAAATATCTGAAAATTCTTGAGTCATGCACAGATCCTGGCCATATTTGTGATATGGAACATAGTCACACACCATTTTTAGTCAGTCAACTGCCTTTAAAATTTGATATAATATTGCTAATCTGGATAAGAATCGCAATAGTAACTTGCCTGCACTGTTATTAAAGCCCGACTCCGAGTCGAACATTTATGTGTTTCCAACAAATTAATGATGTAAATGACATCCTCACGAGTCATGAGAAAAATGATATCTCTCAAAAAGTACACTATTGCGCTGCGCTAAAAGACTTCCCGTATCAGCTCCGCTTATGAAGCCGCGATCTAATCCTGTTAACATGAGTTAAGCCTGCTCGCGAGCAGGTTCAAGCTGGCGCACCTGTTGCTATGACAGCAAGTCCAGGATGAGCGTCGAAGAACCAAACAATCCAAGATCATGCCAAATCGCCAACAATCAAATCCAGCTAAGTGAGTTAGCGACGTACGAAGAACGGGCCCCAGCACAACGCCTGACAATCACACTATAATACAAGATTACTTGTCAAATTAAAAAATTAACTTGAAATCATTTTAATTAATGTGTAGAGATTGCAGAGTGATACTTGATTGTCTAAAGTCTTAGTAAAGGTGGAAAACTGAATACTGAAAAAAAAAAAACGAATTCCTGTTAGTTGGCCCTAAATCTCTTGTCTCCTCCCAACATGAATTCTCCATTAATATGGATGAAGTCAAAGTTTATCCTTCACCTACTATACGCAATCTTGAGGTACTATTTGATTCCAAATGAACCCCACATCAATCAGCTTGTTAAGTCCTGTTTTTTCCATCTCCGTAATATCGCCCGTATACAACCTTCGTTAAATCTCAAAGATGCTGAAACTGTTGTCCATGCTTTTATATCCTCATGTCTGGACTATTGTAACTCTTTGTTCTATGGCCTTCCCACTTAAACCATTAATCGCCTTCAACTAGTTAAAAATGCAGCTGCTCCTGCCCTTACATTGAACAGAAAATCAGCTCACATCACTCCCATCCAACAGCAATTTCATTGGCTCCCAGTTATCTATTGCATTCATGTTGCCAGTTCATGCTGTTATATCCTGATTGTATATTTGTAACTGTCAATATTATGCAAAGTGTTCTTGAAAGGCGCTATGTAAATAAAATGTATTATTATTATTATTAGAATTCCTTGACCCAGTAAAAATGACTTAAAAAATAATCCTAAAAAAAATAGGTTAAAGGAATAGTTTCCCCAAAAATGAAAATTTTTGTCATCATTTACTCAGCCTCATGTTGTTCCAAACCTGTATGAGTTTCTCTCTTCTGTTCAACATAAAAGAAGATATTTTAAACAACGTTGGTAACCAGACAGTTTGGGTGCCCATTGACTTCAATTGTATAGATAAAAAATTAAATAGAATTCTTCTTTTATGTTCAACAAAAGAAAGCCATAAGAGTGAATGATGGCAGAATACATTTTTTTTTTTAATTACTATATACTGGGCATTCTTTCCAAGTAAAGCATCACTGTTCCTACATACATTTGCAAGTTGCATGAGCCTTTGACACTCTAACGTAATCTGCAAATCATATACTGTGACAATGCTGAAGAACAAGTCTGATTTGCATCGGATAATTAATTAAGTCCTAAATAATCCTTAAATTAGGTTGTTTGAAATAATTTCTTGACTAAACCCATTGTGAGTTTCTAGAAACGGTTATTTAAATGACAGTGCCTTGCCCATAAAGCACTTTTGCACAAAAGCATTAAGTCTTCACAGGGAATCGTCAGGTTCACGCCACCAACAGATACACCCAAGAAAAAGACAGTGAGGATTTAAAGCTTTAAAGGTGCAATCAGTAAAAATTTTGAGTATCTATAAACAGAAATGCAAAATGACATCCATAACTATGTTTTCAGTGGTGTATAAAGAACTTACTTAATAAACCGTAATGTTTTTATTACCTTAGAATGAGGCATTTATATCTACATAGGCGCGGGAATCCCCTTCTATGAAGGTCGACATATTGTGACGTCATATTTAGCCGAACGCGCACAAACAGCGCTACAGAGCGAGTTTCGTTCATACCTTGAAAGAGAAGCAGCAGAAAGCTAGAAGCTAGCCATAAACACCGTGAGTAGTGACTTGTCAGTGGTGTAAAATATGTAGTTGGGTTGTTTCATGTAACTTAGTTCTCCCTCGCTGTGTTATGGCTTTGCTATGTGGGGATAAATGTGCTGGTTACGTTCGTGAGACAGCTGATTAGCCTACTCTTGTCATTGACCATAAAACAGTAACGTTACAGGAATCACCAACCCGTCGATCTTGGAAGCATTTTAAGGCGATCGCGAAGAGTTTTCAAAATCAGAGAAAAACAGCCTATTGTGTGTAGTAAATGGTGTCTAGGGGACGCGGAGGCGCGCGCGCTGTTATAATCATGTCATTTTTGCCGCGCGCACCTTTGGGCTCATGCGGACGTGTCGAGTATAAACAAGGCTTTAACCAGCTCAGCCACAGTAACAGCTCATATTTAGCCAGCTAAACTTTTACTAGCAGCTACCCTGTTAGAAAAATATATAGTTGCCTAGTTTAATGTGGTTCTTCTCCCTCGCTGTATTATGGGTTTAGACAATCAGCTGATTACTACTATTATATTATAGACCCTTGATCCTCACCTGACTAAAGCTTGGAAAACGTTATCCATGATGTGGTTTATAATGGACTGTGGTACAGAAACAGTGACAATGTTACCGCTAGATGTCGCTAAAAATCACACACTGCAACCTTTAAGTGACTTCTGTCCTCGATTATATGTCTGTTGCAGTCATGCAACATCAGCTCCAGAAACACTCACCGCTGGAAATTAGGGATGGCCGATATGGACTTAAAACTATATCACAATATTTTCTGGTATTTATTGCGATAACGACATCATTGACGATATAAAAATATAGCACCATTCACCACTGTTTTTGGCTACAAGTGATGGCTGCATGCATTCTTGAGAGCCTCAGAAACACAAACATTGATCTAAAGTAAAACGTGCCCATCATCATAGGCTCCTATAATATACCAATTACATAAAAGAATAAAAAAAAAAACAGTAAAAATCCAAACACTTGCAGAAATGGAAAATGTATAAAGTTAAATAGTTAGCTAGCAGATATACGTTTCTTCTGTAAAAGTGCAGATAATGTTTAAATAGTGCAATTGTACTGAAAAACATCACACGATAATAATTCAAATCAATTACAAGTTTGAAATGTAAAAAACTAACAAATAATACTGATAAGATAATAATCCTACTATGAATTCTACTACTAATAACAATATAAACCGCACTAAGGATGGATGAGCTGCTGGGTTTATGAATATTAATCACGTCTGCGTTTGCACATTAGTTTCTGCTTGCTCATAAAGGCTGAACAATTCCAAATGAACTACCGGTGCCAAATCAATACTTTTAAAACGGTACTGGTGCCTGAACCGGTACCTCTATAAAAAAAATACAAAAAAGAGGCACAAAACGATGGTGAATGACATTAAAGAACGGCTTTTTTATTGAAAAAAAAATGTAAATAAAAATTTCAAAGTAATTCTTTTGCAGAAATATGACCACATTTGCCTTCTCAGGCAAAATATGACACCTCTCCTGACTTATTGCATGTCGCTCACAAGGTCTCGTGTCTCTGGCTCAGTGCAAGCCAAAGCGCGAACGCAGGTTTGAATTTAGCAGTTGATGATCACGCGATGCACTGAACGTTCTAATCATACCGGTGTCAGCGATCGTACGCGTCAAAGGGTTAACTAGCAATAACGTGCGGTGATAATGCTTCTTAAGTCCGTTTCGGAGAACCAGAGGCCAAATATTTCAATTGACAGCTCAGGCATTTAACTGGTACCGAAATCTACATTTTGATTCGGTCCAGTTACATACCGGTTACATAGGTATCGGTTACATATTGGCACCGGTACGGTACCAAACCCTATTTACATGTAGCACGTCAATTCTGTGTGGTGTGTAATGGCTCGTTTCCACCGAGCGCTACGGTACGGTATATTACAGTATGATTCGGGACGGTAAACCCTGATCCGGCTTGCATTTCTACCGCCAACAGTACCATACTTGATAGACGTGGTGTAGCCTATGCCGAAAAGAAGCGATCGATGTCATTTTCGCGCGAAGAAGAAAGCCACATAGTAAACAACAATGGATGACATACAGCAGATCTTGTTCTTGCTTCTCGGCATGTGGCTGTTTGTCTCTGTCAACCAATCAACGTTCTGCAGTGTCTAGCTCCACCCTTTAGGTACCGTACCAGTGTGCTGATATGGGTCTGTCTGTGGACAGCAAGATAGTCAAGTCAAGTCACCTTTATTTATATAGCGCTTTTTACAGTACAGATTGTATCAAAGCGCTTCACAGTGATAACATGAAAACAATATAACAAAGTTTGTTTCTAAAAGATATTGCGTCAACGTCCACCTTAAGTAAGGCAGATCAATAATATTATTGAATATTAAATGTCCCCAACTAAGCAAGCCAAAAGCCAAGGCAACAGTGGCAAGGAACCAAAACTCCATCAGGGACAGAATGGAGAAAAAAACCTTGGGAGAAACCAGGCTCAGTCGGGGGGCCAGTTCTCCTCTGGCCAACGAAGGAACAGTGCATGATTCGGGCAGCATTACAAGTCAGATTGGATCGGAACATTTAGAGTATTTTTTGGAAGTCCAAGTATGCACGCCGGTCTTAAGACGAGTTGTTGAGGATCAGTGCCGTCCACCAGATAGGTGCGTAACAGGAAGTGGGTGTAACTTTAAGGGGGCGTAATTAGAATATGTCCAAATGGCGGACGTGATGCTGAGGCGAAGTGGGTGTAACTTTAGTTTTTTGCTAGAGGGCGTAACTTGAAGTGGGCGAAACTTGAAGGGGCGTAACTTGAAGTGGGTGTAACTTAAAGTGGGCGTAACTTGATGTGGGTGTAACTAGAAGGTGCATAACTTGAAGTGGGCGTAACGTGAAGTGGGTGTAACTTGAAGGGCTGTAACTTGAAGTGGACGTAACTTGAAGTGGGTGTAACTTGAAGGGGCGTAACTTGAAGTGGGTGTATTTTGAAGGGACGTAACTTGAAGGGGTGTAACTTGAAGTGGGCGAAACTTTAAGTGGGCGTTACTTGAAGTGGGTGTAACTTGAGGTGGGTGTAACTTGAAGGGGCGTAACTTGAAGTGGGTGTAACTTGAAGGTGAGTAACTTGAAGTGGGCGTAACTTGAAGGGGCGTAACTTGAAGGGGTGTAACTTAAAGTGGACGTAATTTTAAGTGGGCGAAACTTTAAGTGGGCGTTACTTGACGTGGGCGTAACTTGAAGGGCCATAAATTGAAGGGAAGTAACTTGAAGGGGTGTAACTTGAAGTGGGCTTAATTTGAAGTGGGTGAAACTTAAAGTGGGCGTAACTTGAAGGGGCGTAACTTGAAGTGGGTGTAACTTGAAGGGGCGTAACTTGAAGTGGGTGTAACTTGAAGGGATGTAACTTGAAGTGGCCGTAATTTGAAGTGGGCGAAACTTTAAGAGGGCGTAACTTGAAGGGGCATAACTTGAAGTGGGTGTAACTTGAAGGGGCGTAACTTGAAGTGGGCGTAACTTGAAGGGGCGTAACTTGAAGTCTTGCAGGCTGCAGACAGATGCTAGGTACCCCATCGGAAGGGTACCGAAAAAGTGGTACGGTACAGTTCGGCATTTTGACAGTGGAAACGGAAATAATTGCGTTCCGTACTGTACTGTACCATACCGCTCGGTGGAAATGAGTCATTAGACTCTCTTGTTGTCTTTTTGAGTGTGTGAGAAACACTGAGCGCTCTCAGCAAAGCGACGGTGAGTCGGGCGCCTCCACACTAGTGTTTACTGTGCATCAAAAACACTGTGCGTTCATTGGGATGAACTGAAATAGTGCGCTTTATGGATCGCTTGACGGAGAGCGAAACTCTCAAGAACTCAGTCAGTGTTCGGCGAGTGAAAATATATCTATGTACCAGTTCCTCGTTTAGCGATAAACTCCACCTCAGCTTCACTTCCACCTTGGTTGTTTTCGCTGCACGTGAGCTTCGAATGGGTCCCAAAAAGAAATACGTCATCAACAAGGCTTTATCGTTATTATTGCGGGAAGACTAATTCTTCGAATATTTACCGGTATATCGCAAACGATAATATATCGCCCATCCCTACTGGAAATTATATTAAAGATACAAACTAAAATGAGCTGCACGTCACATCACAGCAAACACGAGCCAATCGAAGAAAATTTATAAAGGAACAAGGATGCACAAAACTGTGCTTCCCCAAGACGGTTGGTTTGGGTGGATGGAGAAACCTTGGGAGGAACCAAAAACTCAACAGGGCGAGACCATCTTCCCCTGACACACATTCAGACCAAAAAATATTAATTGTTAAATGAATTAAAAGTATTAAAGTTGGGATGAACCAAAAGCACAGGTGCAGCTGAGGTGGAGACGACTCTAGCATATATAAGTCTGATGGGTCACAGTACAGAAGGACAGTGAAGACTGAGGAACATCTGAAGACAACAAAACATCCAATAACAAAACATCTGGTAAGAGTCAGTTTAATACGGGTCTTTCATCAGTTTGATTGCAGGTTATGTGATTAAACTGGTAGGGAATGCCTTGCTGGTCATTGAACCAGGTCAATGGTCAAATATACAGTATAGTTCATTTGGGGTTGGTAAGATGTTTGAATGTTTTTGAAAGAAGTCTATTCTAGTGTTGTCACGGTACCAAAATATCAGTATTCGGTACCAATACCAGTGAAAATCCACGGTTCTCGGTACCAATTTCGGTAACAAAGCTTAATTTAGATTAAATTTACACATATTAAAGTGTATATCACGGTTACAAAGATGGAAACTGTAGTATTAAAAACAATTTACAATAAGATTCTATTTGTTAGATAACATTAGATAAAATTACCTAACAATAAACAACAGTTATATACTGTAGCAATTATTCTCCATGGGGTTAACTTAAAAATGTACTAATATATTTTTAAAATCAAAAGTTTTATCTGTTAACATGATTTAATGCACAATGAATGAGGTGAACAAACATGAACAATCAAGTGTTTGTATTAAATAACATTCACAAACATTAATTAATGTTGTAAAAATATATTGTTCACTCAATGTGTTGACAGGGTACCCCCAGGATCCTCCAGCTTAAATTCAAGGCTTTTTAAGACCTTTTTAATACCATTTCAAATTAAATTCAATGCCAACTTCGTACCCATTCCGACAGAAGTATGAGGGGAAAATGTCAAATCTGTATACATTTTAAACCCTAGAAAATAATTATGTACAAGGAGAATACTTGAATTAAATAAAACATTTTACTGAAATTATCAGTCATTCTTAATACATCCGCAACAGCATTGTAGCGCCCACGTGTGTGTAGGCCAGTGTTAATTTTGGCAGCCATTTTTGATTTAGTCTTAGTCTTCAGACGAAAATGCTTATTGGTCTTAATCACATTTGAGTCATCCTGTTTTTTATAGTTGTAGTTGACGAAAAGTCTTTGCATTTTTTGTCAACTTTTGGTCAAACTGCAGTTACTTTACTTTTGATAGTTATTTTATATATTCTGAATACCTATATAATATATTTTATATATTCTGTATAATTATATATATATATATATATATATATATATATATATATATATATATACATATTCTTTAGACAGAAAATGTCATAATAATTATTCTCTCTAGGCTAATTCAATTAAGCTTATGAGAAATTATTGACATTGCACTCTTTAGCAGTAGCACTTGTAATGATAATGATCCCTTTTCCTAAGTTCTGTGGTTCTCTAATGTTTTAGCGTGCCGTACCCCCTGGTGCCCTCTCTTCCACTTAGACTGCAGTCACACCCTTTCCATTAAAGGACAAGATTTGCCCCCTTTAATACAATTTTCCATTAAATTTTTTCATTAAATTTGCAATGTTAAAACACATTAAAATCGCCAGTAGGTGGCAGTAACTCACTATCTTTATGAGTGAGTCTTTGGCCCCGTTCACACTGCAGGCAAAAGTGGCCCAAATCAGATTTTTTGGGGGTCAAGTGACCAGGTCAGACTTCTTCAGAGGTAGTGTGAACATTCAAATCTAGCCCAGATCTGATTTTTTCAAATCAGATTTAGACCACATACATATGTGGTCCTGAATCAGACCCAGATCTGATTTTTTTCAATGCAGCCGCAGTGTGAACAATCAAGGCGGATTTGATGCGACTTTTACATCAATCTACGTTGACATTTGTCACAATTATGCACCGGCGAAGCCCTAGACACAACAGACGCAGACAGTTAGGGCTGGGACGGTTACCGCATTACCGCAATACCGCGGTCACGTGACTCCAACCGCGGGTCTGAGCTCGTCACCGTCATCACCGCAAAAAAAAAAAAAAAAAACATTGGCCTGCACACGTATGCACGTTGTGTCTAATGATATGGATTCATTCATTCTAATGACATGGATTATTTCTAATGATAGTGTGTCTTACATGGATTCAAGGCTTTCTAAACAAAACTTATCAAAAGATGGAGCAAATCCCTTTCGCGAGTTGGGGAGCACAATGTTCCATGACACATAGCATTACATTCGTATTAGAGATGCGCGGATGGGCTATTATTATTTCATCCGCAACGGAACCGCAGCACAAAACTCATCATCTGTCCGCCATCCATCCGCACCAACGTTTTTTGATCAATTTTCGTTTTTTGAATTTTTTGACCAGTTTTAAGGTCTATGAGCGATGCAAGGCGCTGCTGCCGCGAGGCTAGAAAGTTCTTGGCTGTTCTAGGAAGGAGACTGCGCATGCAGCAAAGATATTTAAAGGCTAAAGTCCCTAGTATAGCCTATTGGCTATGTTGTATCCTCAGAATATCAGCAGTGAACTCCGTCTCCGATGGGCGCACGAGTTTCGGTTCATTTATGAGACGAGCTCCAGTTCACGCGCAAGAGATCGCACCGTCGCTTCCACATCGTCCTGATTATATGTCTGCTATATTTGTATAATTCCAGGCAATTAGTTCATGAAACAGTGATTAAAATTAAGATACAATTTATACAAAACGAAATTTAATTTAATGAAAGGCTTTCTACAAAACAAAACTTAATAAAGTGGTCAAAATCATGTCTGACCCATCTTATGATCCTATCTTATGGTGTTCACTTTTCATATAATCGACATAGATTAAATAAAAAATAAAATTATATTATGTTAACATAAATATGGAATATAATTTTTGTAATTAAGACATGTTGGAGAAGGTGTTCATCTTTCATTTCGTGACAAGAACGGTTTTGCTGTAACGGAGAGCGCAGCTGATGGTTGCTTCGCAACGACAGACGCCTCCAGAGCGCAACCGCCCTAGCGCTTTGGAAAAAGGAGAACGCGGCACGCCTAGCGTTTTTTAGGCGCTATATGTGAATGGCGCCATATCGCGGTCATCTCCCTCCGCCTCAGCCATCTTTATTGTTGTTATTATGCCCCCGGAAGTAATTGAAACTTCAAAACTTTATTGTCCAAGGCCAGAAAATAAACAGTGACATAATCGATTATGTCACTTTGCCGCATCGATGCTGAATCGTACATTTCCCGCATTGCGATGCATCGCCGAATCGATTATTGTTGACACCACTACATGGAGAGCACATCGCACCGCTTTCTCCTTTCCACAAGCGCTTGCTTTCCCGTGTCTCCGCTATGCAACCATGAACAGCGGCGGGCCTGGAAAGACGAGCTCGCACGTCTCTTCTATTATGAGCGCGCTTGCCGCGCGCCTACATTTGAAATTTGCACGCGCAAAAAAACGCGCTATATAAACGTGTGAACGGCCCTTTATGGCAACGTGAAATTAGCCTAATTCAAAATTTTTCCATATGTGGCTCTTTTCTCCTTTCTTGTCAACAAGTGGATTCAGAGCCACCGCATTAGCAGCGCCGGTCGGCGTGTCTCAGAGTGTTTTTATGAAGAGTAGGCTACGCACCTCTGCATCTTTCCGACAGCGCATCAAGAACCGGATTAACCCGGTACTCGGTACCTAGAAAAGCTGGGACCGTAACCGTTTAATTTTTTTAGTACCGACTTGGTACCGAAGTACCGAGTTTTTTGACAACACTAGTCTATTCTGCTCACCGAGGCTGCATTTATTTAAACAAAAGTACAGTAAAATCAATTTGTGAAATATTATTACAATTTGAAATAAGTGTTTTCTATATTAATATATTTTTTAAATGTAATTTATTCCTGTGATCAAAGCTGAATATTCAGCATCATTACTCCAGTCTTCAGTGTCACATGATCCTTCAGAAATCGTTCTAATAGGATGATTTGATGCTCAAGAAACATTTCTGATTATTATCAGTGTTGAATGAAAACAGTTGCACTTTTGATCAATCAAAACAACCTTGATGAAGTGTATATAAAAATAAAAATAAAAATAAATTGTTTGTTTGCATGATCAGACTAAAATAATAAGCCATTTAAATAGGCTACTCTGCATTACACCCGTGCAACCAAATTAATATAACTATAACTAAAAATAAATTCCCATGTATCTCTGCTTTCACTTGTCTCTGTGTTTCACCTCCAGATATCAGAGATGAAGAGCGTTCTCCCAGTGAAGATGTTGGCGGCGTTGGCTCTGGTTCTGCTGGTGTCCAGTGCGACTGAGGGACGGATTCTCAGAAAATGTGAGCTGAAGGCAAAGCTCGAGGCGGCTCAGATTCAGGTGACTGAAGCCATGGGAGACAAAATGACCGTGGATGATCTCATCGCTAGACGTGAGTAACAGAGTCCCTTCTCTATCCATATATTTATGTCACATGATGTGCAGATAAAAGGTTGATCAGCCTTACACCCTTTATTCCTTTGTTCTGTGGCAGTTGTCTGCAAGGCCGATGCCTCAGGCTTCAACACCAGCTTTGTCAAAGCCATCGCCACCAAGCCTAAAGAGAACAAGCCCTTAATTAATATCCGCTCTCGGCAGCTGTACGGCGTGTTTCAGCTCAGTGATCAGCTGGCCTGTGATTCTGGCATGATGCCATCACTCAATGCCTGCAAAATGAGCTGCTCTGGTGAGAAAATACCACACCAATCATAACACTATCCTAAACAATGATTTGTGAATTCCTGGACTCATAAACTGGCAGATTCCTATGGCTCTCTAAGCATTCACAGTGAGCCAGTTTGAATAAGGTTTTGACTCTTTTCTGTTTCCTCCAATAGCTTTGATTGACGATGACGTCACAGATGACATCGCCTGCCTGAAGACCATGATTGACAGCAAGTAAGTAGCACACACACTATAGACACTGCATTGAATGATCAAGATGTCATTTCATAAGCTGAAAAACATTTTATGTAGGATTTACTTTGAAATTGATTTCACTCAAAAATTGCTAAATTTCACACATAATTACAAAGAAATGGCAAGTAGTAGAAATAATTGCAGTAGAAAGACTGAAAACTACTCCAATAATCTTTGTTTTATTTACAACTACAAATAAAATGCATTTTTGACAGTGTAGTTACTGGATGGCATTTGGGCAAAAGCGAATGCGAAGGGAAAGTTAAGTCTAAAAGGCCTCTATGAAAATGTCCACAATATATAAACAAGTATTATTACATTCATAACATTTTTTCAGTAAACCTAAACCCAAAACGCCTGATATCACTCTTCCAAGTTGAAAACAATTAAATTCATTATCCTTTAAATATGCAAAAAGAAGTCTGCAGAAGTCTCTCCTATAGTGTCTCTACAATAGTGTGTGAGAATATTTTTTGCATTTATATATATATATATATATATATATATATATATATATATATATATATTATATATAATTTTGCATTAATATTTATAAGTTTAAATTTGTCGCATCGTCGCAAATTTGTAAATATATACTTGTAAATATATATAAGTGTGTGTTTATATATATATATATATATATATATATATATATATATATATATATATATATATATATATACTGTATAGTACACACACACACACACACACACATATATATATATATATATACATATATTTATATATAATTATTTACCTCAAATATAAAGGCTTAAGAAGTAAAATCCGGCCTGAACAATCAAAGTGTGACTGTTTTTTTTGTGTGTTACAGGTTGAACACTATTTTGGTGAAGGAGTGTGACTCTGTGGATCCCACTCGTTATTTCGCCGAGTGTCTGAATGATGATGCATCATTAATGGCTTTAAGAAAAGTGTGTATTGGTATTAGTTGGGGAACTGACTCTGACCTGCAATAAAACTGTAGATTTGTAACAGTGATTTACAAAATCAATATATGAACTGACTACCGTTACCTAACAATACCACTTCTGATCAGCTGCATGATTTCTGTCAATCTAAAAACACAACAGTCTGATGTTCCCATGGCAACTGCTTTGATTGAATGTCACTATGATGGTGGTGGGACCAGTGTGAGTTTAAACATATCAAGGCTCTGAACAGAGAGTGCTTGTGCATGAATAAACTTTATATGATCGCTGTAAATGTTTGGTGGCGTTTTACATTTCTGTAGACAATTGAAATAAAACTGTCTCCATTCCTTGAATCACGCTGTGCTGATGCTGAGTGCGGTTATTGTATATGATAAAGACCTCCTCTAATATTTTTTGTTCAGGCAGTGATCTTCAACAGTTGATAGTGCAGGAGACAAATAAGGAATTAGAGAAGATTAAATTATGGTTTGATACAAATAAATTATTATTAAATTTAAAGAAAACAAAATGAATGATGTTTGGTAATGGTCGAAATAATTTGCAAATTGAAATTAAGCTGGATGGAGTGAATATTGAAAAGGTTAGTGAAAAAAATTTGTAGGAGTCATAATTGACAATAAAGTGAACCGGAAACCTCACATTTGTCATGTTGGGAGTAAGGTTTCAAGGAGTATAGCAATAATTGGTAGAGCAAGGCAAGTTTTAAGTCAGAAGTCTTTACGTGTGCTCTATTGTTCATTAGTTTTGCCATATTTCACTTATTGTGTAGAAATGTGGGGAAACAATTACATAACAACAGTTCAGCCACTTGTCATTTTACAGAAGAGAGCTTTAAGGATCATTCATGGGGCAGGTTATAGGGAACATACCAATATATTTTTTATGGAGTCCAAATTCTTAAAATTTAAAGATTTGGTGGATTTACAGACTGTGCAAATTCCATATAGGGCAAAGTGTAATGATTTACCTCAAAATGTACAAAAGTTATTTACTCGGAGAGAAGGAGGGTGTGTATTGAGCGGAAGATTAAATTTCATTTTACCATTTGTACATAGTAGGAAGAAAAGTTTTTGTTTCCATACAAGGGGTGAAACTGTGGAACAACTTAAATGGAAAGCTTAAGGAATGTCCAAACATAAAACAATTCAGGAAAAGATTTAAAGAAATGATTTTTGAACGTTATAAAAATGAAGGAAAATTAGTTGGTTAAGTTGGAAATTTTGTTGCTAGAATATTGTATAAATGTATGAAGATAAATGTGCTTGTATTTTGGAAAAAAGTGGATAATACCAAAGGAAGTAAACTAATGTATTAAGAGTTTGAAACAGGGGGTGGGAATCAATAAGTGATAAACTTCATCCCACTCCTTTTCAAGCAACAGTGAATTTTTATTTGTTTGATCATCAGTGTTCTTTCGATTATTGTCTTATGTTGTACATATTGTACACTTTTTCATTGTATGCTTGAAATAAAAAAATAAAAAAAGACAATGAAGAGCATGCTTTTAAAAATGATGGGCGTGAACGGTTCAAGAAGTTGTTTATTGCAGACACAGTATGCTGAAGAACAACATGACAACAAGCACTATGATCATTCGTCCCTGTCTATCAGTCTCACCCCAGTCAAAAAGCCACTTAATAGAATAGGGGACATTTTTAGTCATTTATATAAAAATTGGAAATATAGCTGCAGTCCGGCGTTTTTCCTCTTTGTCGCCATCTCTGTTTGGAATCTGCAATTGCAGTCATTCGCGGAATTATCAACTTTACACGAGTTGTGCCTCGGCACGGCACAGCGCGGATGAACACAGTGTTTGAGGAGAGTGTGCAGCTGTCAGTCACCGCCGGTGTGGATACTGGCGTTCAGAATCACAGATTATTCTTTTTGGAAGTATGACCAACATAAGAATTTTCTCCGGAAAATGTCATCTGAACAACAAGTAAGAAACATCCACTTTTGTTCTGGCTCTGACATTGCAGTAGGCCTAAATCGCGCTGATTAAATCTAACAATCACTTATAAGTTATCATATCATGCAAAACCGTGCAAATTATACTTTGTTCTCAAATTGTTAATGTTAACAACGTAAGCAAGCATTGCGTGACTACATGTAATGTCCTTCCGATATGTAGCTATCCTTGTTTTCGCATGGGTCCGGTTGCAATCTCTTTTTTTCTGTAGCCACTCCGAAGTCCGAACGAGGTCTTTTGCATTTTACAGCGGGTGAATCTGTTGTCACTGGTGAGTGTCGTTTGAACCTTTCTGGATCCGCCATCAAATTGATGTTTAATTATATCAAGTGCTGTGAGAAAAGGCTATAAATCTCCACCTCCAGCATCCTCACACGCAATATAGCCTACTAGCCGAGACTCCTTTATGTTTACAGATGTGTGTGTGCAGATGTGTGTGTACAGATGTGACGTAATGACATGCTCGAAATACCAGGCCCCCAGAGACAACCTGATATGATATAATATATTATAGTGCAAAGTTACGTTATAATTAAATAAATAAATAAATAAAATGCACAGGTATATTACACAGGCCCTGGGGACAATAGTTCATTTTGTTTTGGCCAAGAGTCTCACTGTGGCTGAGAAAAAGCTCTTATAAAACCGTGTTTTATTTGTGATAATGCTGTCCACTCGTCTGTGCCTGAGATTGTATATACAATTTTTGTGTATGAGCAGGGAGTGAGCTGGATGTAATGTGTCTCTGATAATTCTCTCTGCTCTTTTCTGACAACGCTGTGTGTAGATTGTGTCCATGGAGGGGAGTTCTGTTCTAATAATCCTCTCTGCAGTCTTTATGACTCTTTGCAGAGCCTTCCTCTCTGTCTGTGTGGTGTTTCCATACCATACAGTTATGCCTGTGGTGAGGATGCTCTCTATCAGTCCTTTGTAGACCTGGGTGAGAGGGTGACAGTGCAGAACAGCTTTTCTAAGCAGCCTGATGAAATACAGTCTCTAATGGGCTTTTTTCACTGTGGCAGCAGTGTTCACAGTCCAGATCAGATCTGATGTTACTTGTAGGGTGTATATTTTGTATAGAAGATGTGTGGAAATGTCAGAGGTAAAGAGATTGAGCTCCTGACACTCAGCAATGTCTCAGTGCACTCAGACAAGACAGCAATGTCTTGTGTGGCTCAAAAATGTGTTGAATACATGCTGTTCATGTGTCTTCTTTAGTCTGTTGGCTATTTAGGGTTTTTCCTGGCACACGTCACTTACACATTTTGCACTGCGAAGTCTTGTGTAGACTGTTTACATATTTGTTCCCATATGTACATTTTATGTAGCTACTGGTGTTATTGTTGAATACATTTTCTAAAATTGTATGTTTCTGTTGAGTTATTATTACACAATACTTTTTTCAGACCTTTTTGAATCTTGCCCCTGACAAATAACCCAAATTAAAAAAAAGACTAAAACTAACACTAAAACTAATAAAAACTAAACTAAAACTAAGCATTTTCAAAAAATAAAAAATAAACTAAACTAGCAAACCCACTTTAAAAACTAATTAAAACTAAACTGAATTTGAAAACAAAAAGTCAAAACGAAATAAAAATAAAAACTAATGAAAAATGCAAAACTATAATAACCTTGCAGCAGAGACAAGCGGGCTCTGTCGAGGGAAAGACACGGGCTCGTCCGCAGAGGAGCTGATCGTGGAGGAATACACATATGGGGTCGCCGCAGGGGCCGCTACATATGGACACCCAGCCTAACACAGGTTACACAAGCATACGAGTGTAGGCCTGGCGTCAGACGCTCAGCAGCGTCTGACTGCCGCAGAGGTGACGGAGGAACTCACAGGGTTAGCCATTTCTGGGGAACACTACTGGAGCAAATAGACGCACGTATCCGGCCCATGGGGGCGGGAGTGGCGTTGCAAGCCACCACTAAGAACGGG
This sequence comes from Tiaroga cobitis, assembly GCA_030578255.1. NCBI lineage: Eukaryota > Metazoa > Chordata > Actinopteri > Cypriniformes > Leuciscidae > Tiaroga > Tiaroga cobitis. Next base: position 52,656,600 of record CM060591.1, read on the forward strand.
TCCCTCACGCTACTGGCCACTGGGGGCGAGTATACGGGAAGATACCGGCTCTACACGGAGGCTATAGAATCTAGCGAACGTGTTAAGTGTCGCCCAGCCCGCAGCTCTACATATATCTGTCAGCGAGGCGCCTTGAGCCAACGCTCAGGAGGAACCAACACTTTGAGTTGATTGTGCTTGCAACCCGAACGGGCAAGGCACGCCTTGGGCTTCGTAAGCCAAGGCGATGGCATCCACTATCCAGTGGGCCATCCTCTGCTTGGAGACAGCCTTTCCCTTCTGCTGGCCTCCGTAACAGACGAAGAGCTGATCTGAGGTCCTGAAGCTTTGCGTAAACCCGCAAAGAGCGGACGGGACAGAGAAAAGCTAGGGCTGGGTCTGCCTCCTCGGAAGGCAGCGCTTGCAGGCTCACTACCTGGTCCCTAAAGGGAGTGGTAGGAACCTTGGGCACATATCCGAGCCGGGGTCTAAGGACAACGTGAGAATTCGGCCCGAATTCTAGGCACGATTCGTTGACCGAAAATGCTTGCAGGTCCCCAACCCTCTTGATGGAAGCCAGAGCAGTCAGGAGCACTGTCTTTAGTGACAGGATCTTTAACTCAGCTGAGTGCACTGGTTCAAAGGGAGGTCTCTGCAGTGCGCTGAGCACCAGAGACAGGTCCCAAGAGGGTATAGATGGGGGGCGAGGCGGATTCAGTCTCCTCGCTCCCCTCAGGAACCTGACAATCAGGTCATGCTTTCCCAATGACTTACCTTCAACTGCATCGTGATGTGCGTCAATAGCGGCAACATACACTTTGAGGGTGGAAGGAGACAGCCTTCGCTCCAACCCATCTTGCAGGAAAGAAAGCACGACTCTGATCGGACATCTTCGGGGGTCTTCCCGGTGGGAAGAACACCATTCAACAAACAGGTTACACTTCAGAGCATAGAGGCGCCTCGTTGAGGGGGCTCTAGCAGAAGTGATGGTCTCTACCACCCCTTGGGGTAGGTCACCTAGAACCTCCGCGTCCCATCCAGGGACCAGACATGGAGTTTCCAGAGGTCTGGACGCCGGTGCCATAGAGTGCCCCGTCTCTGAGAAAGTAGATCCTTCCTCAGAGGAATGGGCCAAGGAGGTGCTGTCGCAATACGGCGCAACTAACAAGACCTGCTCCTCGTTCTCCCTGACCTTGCACAGTGTCTGTGCGAGAAGGCTCACTGGGGGAAACACATACTTGCGCAGGCCCCGGGGCCAGCTGTGTGCCAGTGCATCAGTGCCGAGGGTTCCGTCGGTCAGGGAGTAAAACAACTGGCAATGGGTCGAGTCCGGAGAGGCAAACAGATCTATCTGTGCGGCTCCGAAGAAGTCCCATATCAGCTAGACCGCCTGGGGATGGAGACGCCACTCTCCCGGAAGCGTAGGCTGTCGTGAGAGCTCGTCGGCTGCACGATTGAGCACACCAGGGATGTGAATGGCACGAAGCAACCTCAGATGCTTCTGACTCCATAGGAGGAGATGGCGGGCGTTTTGCGACATGCGGCGGGAGCGTAGACCACCTTGGCGGTTAATGTACGCAACGGTCGCAGTGTTGTCCGTATGGACCAGAACGTGCTTTCCACGTAACGGCCCTTTGAGGCGGCCCAGTGCAAGGCGTACTGTAAGCAACTCGGGGCAACTGATGTGCCAATGCAGTTGAGGCCCCGTCCACAGACCTGAAACTGCATGCCCGTTGTACGTGGCCCCCCCAGCCGGTGGCAGAGGCATCTGTGAAGACCACAGCATGCCTGGACACTTGTTCTAGGGGAACGCCTGCCCGTAGAAACGAAGGGTCCGACCACGGGCTGAAGGTTGAGGCAGTGAGGGGTGACGTGCACCCGGTACGTGCCACTCTGCCACGCCCATCTCGGGACTCGGCCGTGAAGCCAGTGCTGAAGCGGTCTCATATGAAGCAATCCGAGCGGCGTTACTTCCGCCCTTCGGATGAGACGTTAAACCGAGGCCCTGACTCTCTGTGGTCATTAAAAATCCCAGGATATTCTTCGAAAAAGAGTAGGGGTGTAACCCCGGCATCCTGGCCAAATTTGCCCCTTGGCCTCTGTCCATCATGGCCTCCTAATCATCCCTATATACTAATTGGCATCACTCTGTCTCCTCTCCACCAGTAAGCTGGTGTGTGGTGGGCTTTCTGGCGCAATATGGCTGCCGTCGCATCATCCAGGTGGATGCTGCACATTGGTGGTGGTTGAGGAGATTCCCCCCTTCCATATGTGAAGCGCTTTGAGGTCCCAGAAAAAGCGCTATATAAATGTAACAAATTATTATTATTAATTTAATTATTACTGCGGCTGCGGATGACATATGCCCCAGGAGCCTCTGAAAAAGTTTCAGTGGGACCGCTGTCCTGCTCTTGATTGTACTTAAGCAGTTCAACACTGACCGGACACGCTCCTCAGTGAGTCCAATTGGTTGACCGAGTCCAATTCCATACCGAGATAAGAGATCCTCTGCACAGGGGAGAGTTTGCTCTTGTCCCAGTTGACCCGAAGGCCCAACAGGCTGAGGTAACGGAGCACCATGTCCCTGTGTTCGCACAACTGATCCCGAGACTGAGCCAGAATCAGCCAGTCGTCGAGATAGTTGAGAATATGAACGCCGCATTTTCGGAGTGGAGCAATGGCTGCCTCCGCGACTTTCGTGAAGACGCGGGGCGACAGGGACAGCCCGAAGGGCAGGACTTTGTACTGATATGCCCGTCCCTCGAACGCAAACCGCAAGAACGTCTGTGTCGAGGAAGAATTGAGACATGAAAGTACGCGTCCTTCAGGTCTATCGCTGCAAACCAATCTTGGGGACGGATGCACTCGAAAATGCGTTTCTGCATGAGCATCTTGAACGGGAGCTTGTGCAGGGCCCGATTCAAGGTTCGCAGGTCCAAGATTGGCCGTAACCCACCGCCTTTCTTGGGTACAATGAAATAGGGGCTGTAGAACCCAGTCCTCATATCAGCTGGGGGAACCGGCTCGATCGCATCATTCGCCAGTAGGACATCGATCTCTGCCCGCAAGACAGAGGCATCGGAACTCCGCACAGAGGTGAAGTGGATGCCCCTGAACTTGGGAGGGCGCGGGGCAAACTGAATCGCATAGCCGAGCCTGATGGTACAGATGAGTGGTGCTGGGAAGCGCTAGCCATGCTCCCAGACACCGCTCAAGCGGGGTTGGGCAGCGAGGTGGAACACAGGTACTCGGCTCGGGAGGCACTGAGGTGGCCCGAAGCGGAGTCTGAGTGTGTTGTAGCACACTTACCTGGTTCCAGGGTGGGGCAGAGGGTGCGTGGGAAGGCTTGGTGGCGTCCCCGAACCGCACACTGGTGCCTGCTGGCGATGGAAGAGGGGGAAAGGAGTGGCAAGGCATTGAAGCGTCGCTCACTGCAATCCATGCCCTCTTGTGACCTAGAGATGGAAGAAATTGCTCTTTTATTGAAAATGTGGGTACCGCTGGACTTAGGGGAGCCAGCGGCGGAACTAAATTTCATATCACGATCAATATTATCACGGTTTTGTTAAAATAAGATGAAAGTGTTCAAAAATACCTGATGCTCACACTGAAAACATTTCAACAAGTTTTATATTTGAAAATCAACAAAAAACAAATAAATAAGCAGCTCTATGCAGTTTTTTAAGCAAGATTCTATTCTGTGCCATTTCCTTATTTATAATGCCTGTCGTCAATAGCAACGCATTATTACACAGCGCACATCCATGTATCACAACGGACGCGCGCTCTTGTTTCATTCAAATACAAATTGCCGTCTTGCGTCTCCCGTTTTTGGATTGTATTGAAAATGAAATCAGAGTTGATTTATTGTTTACAGAGTTTGATAATATTGTTGTTATTATCATGTCTGGACGATTGCTTTGTACGCTGTACAAAATGGATTTATAAACAGGTACGATTTAACACATTAATCTCAATTCTCCCAAAAAAATTCGGTGTAATATGTGTACAATGAATATATACATTACTATCCCTTAAAATGTCACTCTTAATAATAGTCTGGTTGGAAGTTGTTTGTTCGTCTTTGGCTCAAAGCCACTTGCTGCAAACTTTTCTTCGCGGAAGCTTCACGTCCATTTCAAGTGAGTAAGATAAAATATTTCAACTCAAAACAACATTTTGTGCCCAATTATTTCCCAGACGTAACGTTAGTTTTGGTATTGAGGTCAAAGTTAACTTGCCTTGCAAGTTCGCTTTCGCTATAACGTTACAACACTGGGTGATGGCCACACAAGACGACTCGGCAGATTTGAAGTGTTTCTATTGCAGCGACTTTTGTTCGGCAGACAGGGTGACCATTAGGGCTGGGCGATATATCGATATAAAAAATATATCGATATATTTTTAAATGCGATATGGAATTAGACCATATCGCATATATCGATACGGTGCAAATATGCGCTGTGATCCTTGCTCCAAGCAAGCTGCTGACCCGGAGCTATCTGCACTGCTCCCCGCGCGTGAAACTGCGCGCTGCAGAAGCCCCAGCCGCAAGCCATCGACAACCCGAAACGGTGTTTCCGCTACATTCATTCTACCGTGGTGGTCCGCCACACCAAACATCATTCCGCCACGGCTGCAGCTTCTCAGTAAAGTCCGATATTATGCACACTATTGTGTTATTGTTAAGCCCCACTAAAGGCATAAAAATATTGTAAAGCACCATAAAGTTTTTGTGCACTATATTCCAAGACTTCTAAAGTCATTCGATTGCATAATGTGAGGTAAAAAATAATATTTAAGTCGTTAAGTTAAAGTTAATGAAAACTCATCTCTCCTCAGTCATTCTCCATTGATTCAGCATCCAAACAGCGCGTTGCGTTCGGTTACACAGTAACACGACGACACTCTCTTCAAGATCAATGTTCCCATTATTGTACTTTATTTGTAGATAAATGTCTATGGTTTGCATAAAATTACTATCTTACTGGAGTTTACTGCGCTTTCTAAATCATATTCCTTTCTCCCGGGTGTCTGTTAGATTGCAGCACTGGAGTAGAGAGCGCTATAAATTGTTCTTCATGCGCACTGTAACAGAAATTTAAAACTGTTAAAAGAAAAGGCTCAATAAACTGTTGCATAGATATAATATTTCACTTTGTGCAAATGTGAAGCGCTGCACGCTGTGACTGCGTGTTGCTTCGAGTGCATCATTTTGCGCACGGGATGCACATAATCGCTTTGCCGCTCTTATTGGAGCCTTTCATATTATAATACTTGGGCAAGGTTAGGGGCAAGGGGGCGTGGCCCATGGGACTATCACTGCCACCACAGCTGGGAAAAAAATCCTAGAGGAAACACTGCGAAAAAGCTCCAGCCCCGAAACAAAGCTCACTGCAAACTTAATTTTCCCGCAGCCACCTTATGGAGCTTTGATTTCAAAAAAGGTACTCCTGTTGCTATACAGTATTTATGTTTACATTTTATTGTTATTTGAACAGCTGACCATTTAAGAAACCTGTTTATTATTCATTTGATTTTACTTGTATGTGAACGTCACTACTTGTGACGTCATATTTGGCTTTGACTTTGACTGAACATTTGCTCTCACTTTGAGGAAAAAATATCGGGATATATATCGTATATCGATATTCATCCAAAATATATCGGGATATGACTTTTGGTCCATATCGCCCAGCCCTAGTGACCATCCTCGATTAAGTTTCCCTCAGGACTTTTGTAAAAGCCAAAATATGATCACACCTCAGATTTGGTCCTCTTAAAAGGCTGGAAAATCTCCCGAGCACGGTCACTGCCTTCAACAGCAATTTCATTGGCTCCCAGTTATCTATTGCATTCATGTTGCCAGTTCATGTTGTTATATCCTGATTGTATATTTGTAACTGTCAATATTATGCAAAGTGTTCTTGAAAGGAGCTATGTAAATAAAATGTATTATTATTATTATAATTCCTTGACCCAGTAAAAATTACTTAAAAAATAATCCTAAAAAAATAGGTTAAAGGAATAGTTTACCCAAAAATTAAAATTTTTGTCATCATTTACTCAGCCTCATGTTGTTCCAAACCTGTATGAGTTTCTCTCTTCTGTTCAACACAAAAGAAGATATTTTAAACAACGTTGGTAACCAGACAGTTTGGGTGCCCATTGACTTCAATTGTATAGATAAAAAATAAAATAGAATTCTTCTTTTATGTTCAACAAAAGAAAGCCATAAGAGTGAATGATGGCAGAATAAAAAATTTTGAATTACTATATACTGGGCATTCTTTCCAAGTAAAGCATCACTGTTCCTACATACATTTGCAAGTTGCATGAGCCTTTGACACTCTAACGTAAGCTGCAAATCATTTACTGTGACAATGCTGAAGAACAAGTCTAATCTGCATCGGATAATTAATTAAGTCCTAAATAATCCTTAAATTAGGTTGTTTGAAATAATTTCTTGACTAAACCCATTGTGAGTTTCTAGAAATGGTTATTTAAATAACAGTGCCTTGCCCATAAAGCACTTTTGCACAAAAGTATTAAGTCTTCACAAGGAATCGTCAGGTTCACGCCACCAACAGATACACCCAAGAAAAAGACAGTGAGGATTTAAAGCTTTAAAAAGTGACTTCTGTCCTCGATTATATGTCTGTTGCAGTCATGCAACATCAGCTCCAGAAACACTCACCGCTGAAAATTAGGGATGGCCGATATGGACTTAAAACTATATCACAATATTTTCTGGTATTTATTGCGATAACGATATCAATGACGATATAAAAATATACTACCATTCACCACTGTTTTTGGCTACAAGTGATGGCTGCATGCCTCAGAAACACAAACATTGATCTAAAGTAAAACGTACCCATCATCATATAGGCTCCTATAATATACCAATTACATAAAAGAATACATTTAAAAAAACAGTAAAAATCCAAACACTTGCAGAAATGGAAAATGTATAAAGTTAAAAAGTTAAAAGTTAGTTAGCATATATACATTTCTTCTGTAAAAGTGCAGATAATGTTTAAATACTTCAACTGCACTGAAAAACATCACACAATAATAATTACACAAAATAATAATTCAAAATATAGCTGCAAGCAGCCATTACCGGGGCCAAGCGCAAGAAGCGGCAACAGATGCCATCATGGGTGGGAGTGGCAGACCAACTGCAGCAAGGAGCAATTAAAGAACTTTGGGCAAATGGCTAAAAAATCATATACAGTAACTTTTAAGATGATTTAATGGTTTATCACTTTCGACAAATAGGTTGCGCAGTTACGAAATCGATGTGATGTGGTCAGAGTGAGGTGACAATGACACACAAAGTTTGGTGTCAAAATGTCAAGGCATTGCAGAGATAAAGACTTAATAGTCATTTTGGCAGCATGCCTCAACTTTGCTGCTGCAGTATACGAAAACCGTTTTGTCTATCGTCTCGAAATCCATAATTTTTAGTCGGCATGGTCTGGAGATGATATGATTAGATTTTGGTGAAAATCGGACAAATGGTCTAGGAGAAGTTAAAAAAAAGAAGGTTTTGAAAGTAAATAAAGATGGCGGACAGGAACTTCGCCCAAATACGTCAAACTTGGTATCTATGTTCTCGGCATGACCCAAGGAATCTATTAAGACCGGTGTCATTACAATAGGCATATCTATTCAAAAGTTATTAGCATTTTTGGAAATTAATTATAACTTTTGACCAACAGGTGGCGCTGTCTCGAAATCTTTTGAGTACCTTCAGGGGATGGTTCTGGTGGCAAATTCATAATGTTAAAGCAATGCATTTTTTAAGTATAGCATTTTACATCACAAAACTGTATTGAAGTCAATGGGAATTTCATGTTTTGTTCTATTATAGCGCCACCAAGAGGCAAAATCCCACAATTTTTTTCATGTGTCCTCAAAATGAGCCCATACATGTGTGTGCAAAATTTGGTGAAAATATCTCAATTCACTTCAGAGTTGTAGACATTTATATGAAAAAACTCGTAAAAAATGACTGACATGTGACTTTGATTGAATTTTACTACCCCTTAATATCAATATTTTGGCATTTGGTCATTGTTGTTTAGCCAGGGACCTATGTTTCCAAACTTCTGACGGTGGTTTCTTCTCGATCGGACTAACGGTTTCGAAGATATCGGCAAATGTTTTTTAAGCGCTAAATCACAACGCTACACAAACCGTAAGATGAAACTTAGCATGTTTGGTATCTGTGGACTCGGCAAGGATTCAAGAACCCAACGAGATGACTCCCGTGAAAATAAGTCAACAACAGCCAGAGTTAAAAGCATTTGAAAATTTAATTTTACCACTAGGTGGCGCTGTTTCAAACCTTCTCAGCCTCCTTCAGGGCATCGTACTGATGACCCATCCCGAGTTTCGTAACAATTCATTCATGCGTTCAAAAAATACAGCATTTTAGCACATAATTCAAAATGGCCGACAGCCAAAATGGCCGATCTGGGAAAATTGCATATCAGTCGGCATGACGCCCTGAATCTAACGGGACCACTTTTATGATTTCTGGACAAACCGTTTAGAAGTTATGAGCAAAAATAGTTCTTTTTCATATCTCCGGACCAGTAGGTGGCGCTGCGCCGAAACGCAGCATGTAGCCTCAGGTGATGCTTATGATGACATATACCATGTTTGGTCTGAATACGATTAAGCGTTGCGGAGATACAGCCTTACGTCTGTTTTCGCAAGCGCTCCGTAAAATTAGTTTGTGCGTTATTCGAAAATGGTTAAACGAATCAACTTGAATTCCATAACATTTTGTCGGCACTCCCTGGAGATGATCTGATGGAATTTTGGTGAAAATCGGACTAACCATATAGGACGAGTTTGCAAAAGTAGTTTTTTTGGACATTTCAAAATGGCAGACATAGTTTTATGATAGAAAATGGAGTCATAGGATGCAATCGAATCGGCATGAGCTCAGGAATTTTGTTGATAGGCCTTAAGGTTTAAAAGTAATTAGCATAATATAAGTGAAACTCTGGACAGGTGGTGGCGCTAGAGGGAATGAGTTTGAGACACCAAAATTGGTGTATTTAATGTTGGGACGGTCCTCTATCAAAATGTCAAACCAGAACAACTTTCCCGGAAACGCTTCTATGGGCTGCCATAGACTCCCAGTCGAAAGAATGAATAATAATAATAATAGGAACGGGAACAGAGCTGCTGGGTTTATGAATATTAATCACGTCTGCGTTTGCACATTAGTTTCTGCTTGCTCATAAAGGCTGAACAATTCCAAATTAACTACCGGTGCCAAATCAATACTTTTAAAACGGTACCAGCGCCTGAACCGATACCTTTATAAAAAATACAAAAAAGAGGCACAAAATGATGGTGAATGAAATTAGAGAACGGCTTTTTGATTGGAAAAAAAATCTTAAAATTGAACAATATATAAAAAAATTTAAGTAATTATTTTGCAGAAATATGACCACAGTTGCCTTATCAGGCAAAATATGACACCTCTCCTGACTTACTGCATGTCATTCACAAGGTCTCGTGTCTCTGGCTCAGTGCAAGCCAAAGCGCGAACGCAGGTTTGAATTTAGCAGTTGATGATCACGCGATGCACTGAACGTTCTAATCATACCGGTGTCAGCGATCGTACGCGTCAAAGGGTTAACTAGCAATAACGTGCGGTGATAATGCTTCATAAGTCAGTTTTGGAGAACCAGAGGCCAATCGACAGCTCAGGTATTTAAGTGGTACCGAAATCTACGTTTTGATTCGGTCCAGTTACATACCGGTAACATATTGGCACCGGTTTCGGTACTCAACCCTATTTACATGTAGCACGTCAATTCTGCGTGGTATGCAGGGCTCCAGACTGCAACCAAATGGTCGCATTTTGCGACCAAAATTTGAGAGTGTGCGACTGAATTTTACATCCAGTCGCACATGTGCGACCAGTAAATTTGTCCCTTTTTTTTTTCTTTTTTTTTTTACACGTTAAACGTGGAAGGGGCTTATCAATGAATCCGGAATGTGTGGCAGGCCAATGAGTGTGAGAAGAATAGGGAATGTGTGGAGGGGGAGGGTCCTAGAGATAATCGAGCACGCGTTTAAACGTCTGTAGGAAGGAGACGGAGACAACCTGCTGTGCGTCTGAGCAATGAACAAGCGAACTATTGACTCGTTCTTCCAACCTGCGGCTAGTGTGCCAGTTAAATTCACTTGCTGGCTTCCCAAATAATACATTACAACAGCGATAATCAAAATAAAAACATGAACAAAACGATTACTCTTTGCAAACACTGTTCAATGTGAGTGCCAAATCTCGAAGATGACCTGTCAATTACGCCGTCATCACCCGGGAGTTGATAGCGCACGAGCGCAGGCGAGACCTGAACTGCAGACGTTACCATCGGTGTTTAAACTAAACTCATTTAAGTTTTGGCAATGTAAACATTCAAGAGCAAGACGCGAAACAGAACTCGCTTCTAGAAGATTTGTGCGCGTGTGTCTGTGCGCGCACACGCGCGCGCGTGTGTGTGTGTGTGTATGTGTAGGCTACTCATCTCAGACAGAGCGCAAATATTGAGTTCTCTTTCAAGTCTTGCACTTGAATGGACAAATTCACACAAAAAGTATGTCAACATGTCCGTCTTGATGAGTATCCTAGCAGACATAGTCTGTTATGCTTTAAGTGAACTTATATGGTCAAGAAAGACACTCACAGTATCGTGTAGGCCTACTGAATCAGCTCTGAATTGAATAGCTTTTGTAACTTCAATAAGGATTAATCTTTAATTTATATAGTCAAATATGCAATGTTATTTTACAGTTGATTATTTTATTCAATTTCTGTACCTGAAAACTAATGTTGGACCTACCTGAAAAGCATCGTTTATTTTATTAGTATCTTTGCTCTATTGTATTTATTTGTGCTTTTGCTTGTGGTTAGATTATTTGTTCATATTTTCTTTATTTTATTTGACAGTAGTCTTTTTTCCCTGAACATAGCACATACCGAATCATACCGAAACCGTGAACCTAAAACCATGATACAAACTGGACCGTGAGCTATTTGAAACGTTGCAGCTAGTACAGTGTCACAGTCGGAAGATGATTCAGAGTGAGAGGTTTTTGTGGCGAAAAAGTCCAAACCCACCATTTTCGTGAAGACTGGCTGTGAGAATTCAGCTGGTTAAGGTAGTACTGGAAGGAGACGAACTCCATGAACTGTGAATGTTGCAGTCGCTACCCCTTAACTGCGGGGAACACGAAGTTTGCCGACAGTGCAGACACTTCACAGTTCAAACACAGTACGCTAGTTAAACACAATCTTAGCCTCAAGCATAGAGTATGCGGTGACATGTTAATAAATCAAAAAGCAACGCCACTGCCGGTTGCTTTTAGACAAGAGGTTGTAACGTTAAATCAGAGGGCAAAGGCATTGTAATTTCTGCATCTATTATCAAAGTATTTATTAGTAATACACTGGAAATTAGTAGAAATGTGAATATTTGGTTAGTATGTTGATTTACGGTGTGTGCTCCTAAATTTTCTGGTTGCGCCCCTAAAATTTTCAGTTGGGGGCCACTGTGCTCCTAGTGAAAAAAGTTAGTCTGGAGCCCTGGTATGTAATGGCTCGTTTCCACCGAGTGGTTCGGTACGGTACAGTACAGTACGATTTGGGACGGTAAACCCTGATCCGGCTTGCGTTTCCACCGCCAACAGTACCATACTTGATAGACGTGGTGTAGCCTATGCCGAAAAGAAGCGATCGACGTAGTTTACGTGCGAAGAAGAAAGCGACATAGTAAACAACAATGGATAACATACAGCAGATCTTGTTCTTGCTTCTCGACATGTGGCTGTTTGTCACAAGAACACACATGAGGCGTTTCTCGATACCAAGTACGCAAAGTTCAAACTTGCTAAGTCCGACTCAGGAGAATGACTCCCGAGTTAGCGTTCTTGAAAGCGTCACTCAGCTCGCTCTGCTACTCCGGTTATCTCTGTATGTACAGTTTAGGCAACAATAAAACTAAATATGTTATAAAACACCACTCTGCCTCTTTTCGTTTTCATTTAAAGAAATCTTAAACATTATAGCCACACAAATGTGGTTCAGGCAACGCGTATTGATTATATTCACTGCATGTAGGCTACATAACGTTAGCCTATTTATAACAAAACAAAATGCAAAACACATCCCTGCCTCTTTTCATTTAAATTTTTAAAATATTATATTATATATTATATGGTCCAGGCAAATTAGGCAATATGTGCATTTGAACTCTGATCATCTTCACTGTAATAAAATTAAAAATGAAAAAAACTCAACCCTGACTCTTTTTGTTAAATTTCAGTTTTATCAATAATAGCCATTATAAAAGTATAAGTAAAAGGTACAAGAAGCTATACAATAAGAAATAAAGCAAACAATTCAGTCAAACATACAAAGTCAGCGCTCTAGTCTAACGTTAATATAAAGTTATGAGACTTCACTTAGGCCTCAGCCAAAACGATTGGCCAGGAAACAAATTATAGATTCACGACACCAAAGATTGCCCGTTAAGTCTACACAAGACGTCAGAACGACCAGCCGAGGAAAGGCTAGTGAGCCTAGAGCGCCTGGAATGGATCTCACAACCTGGATACAATTTTCATAAATCTTTATAAATAAACTACAGATTTGAGCTTTAAACAACTACATTCTCGCATGAAAAACGATTAAAACTACATTTCGCGCAAGTGGCGATTCTCTGTCAACCAATCAATGTTCTGCAGTGTGTCTAGCTCCACCCTTTAGGTACCGTACCACTGTGCTGATATGGGTCTGTCTGCGGACAGCAAGAGAGGGGCGTCACAGGAAGAGGGCGTAATTTAAAGGGGGTTGTAACTTGAAGTTGTCCAAATCACACAGAACCACACGATCTGTCAAACTCAAAACGAGACAACGGTAAGAATATTTTCCAGAGATAACCGTGTAAATCAAAGTGTATAAGTCATATTGCTTTTTACAAGTGGTGTGGTACGGTTCTGCATTTTGACAGTGGAAACGGAAATAAGTGCGTTCCGTACTGTACCATACCGCTCGGTGGAAACGAGCCATAAGACTCTCTCGCTGTCTCTTTGAGTGTGTGAGAAACACTGAGCGCTCTCAGCTAAACTCTCAAGAACTCAGTCAGTGTTCGGCGAGTGAAAATATATCTATGTACCAGTTCCAGATTTTAGAGGTACATCCTTGTTTAGCGATAAACTCCGCCTTAGCTTCACTTCCGTCTTCCGCCATAGTTGTTTTCGCTGCACGTGAGCTTCGAATGGGTCCCAAAAAGAAATATATCGTCAACTAGGCTTTATCGTTATTATTGCGGGAAGACTAATTCTTCTAATTTTTACCGGTATATCGCAAACGATAATATATCGCCTATCCCTACTGGAAATTATATGAAAGATACAAACTAAAATGACCTGCACGTCACATCACAGCAAACACGAGCCAGTTTTCTTCATTTATATAGGAACAAGGATGCACAAAACTGTTCTTCCCTAAGACGGTTGGTTTGGGTGGATGGAGAAACCTTGGGAGGAACCAAAAACTCAACAGGGCGAGACCATCTTCCCCTGACACACATTCAGACCAAAAAAATATAATTGTTAAATGAATTAAAAGTATTAAAGTTGGGATGAACCAAAAGCACAGGTGCAGCTGAGGTGGAGACGACTCTAGCATATATAAGTCTGATGGGTCACAGTACAGAAGGACAGTGAAGACTGAGGAACATCTGAAGACAACAAAACATCCAATAACAAAACATCTGGTAAGAGTCATTTTAATACGGTTCTTCCAGTAGTTTGATTGCAGGTTCTGTGATTAAACTGGTAGGGAATGCCTTGCTGGTCACTGTGACTGCAACAAATATACAGTATAGTTCATTTGGGGTTGGTAAGATGTTTGAATGTTTTTGAAAGAAGTCTCTTCTGCTCACTGAGGCTGCATTTATTTAATCAAAAAATACAGTAAAATCAGTCATTTTGTGAAATATTATTACAATTTGAAATAAGTGTTTTCTATATTAATATATTTTTTTAAATGTAATTTATTCCTGTGATCAAAGCTGAATTTTCAGCATCATTACTCCAGTCTTCAGTGTCACATGATCCTTCAGAAATCGTTTTAATAGGATGATTTGATGCTCAAGAAACATTTCTGATTATTATCAGTGTTGAATGAAAACAGTTGGACTTTTGATCAATAAAAACATCCTTGATGAAGTGTATATAAAATAAAATAATTTCTTTTGTTTGTTTGCATGATCAGACTAAAATAATAAGCCATTTAAATGGGCTACTCTGCATTACACCCGTGCAACCAAATTAATATAACTATAACTAGGCAAGGCAAGGCAAGTTTATTTATATAGCACATTTCATACACAATGGTAATTCAAAGTGTTTTACATAGGAGGAAATAATTAAAACAGTTTAGAATAAAAAATAAAATAAAGTACAGTAAAAACAGTCGGACGAACATTGGCACAGTGCTCATTCAGTAAATGCATAGCTAAACAGATGTGTTTTGAGTCTGGATTTGAATGTGACTACTGTAGGAGCACATCTGATCTCTTCTGGAAGCTGGTTCCAGCATAATAGCTAAAAGCAGACTCTCCATGCTTAGAGTGAACCCTTGGTATTTCTAACTGATGTGATCCTAATGATCTGAGTGATCTGTTGGGTTTATATTCAGTGAGCATATCTGCAATATATTGAGGTCCTAGCCCATTGAATGATTTATATACCAGTAATAATACTTTAAAATCAATCCTAAATGTAACTGGGAGCCAGTGTAAAGACCTGAGGACTGGTGTGATATGTTCAAATTTTCTGGTTCTGCTCAGAATCCTGGCGGCAGCGTTCTGTATGAGCTGCAACTGTCTTATGGTCTTTTTAGGAAGGCCAGTGAGGAGTCCATTACAATAATCCACCCTGCTGGTGATAAAAGCATGAACAAGTTTCTCTAAGTCTTGACTGGAAACAAAGCATCTAATTCTTGCAATATTTTTCAAATGATAGTATGCTGATTTAGTTATTGCTTTGACATGACTACTGAAACTAAGGTCTGACTCTAGAGACACACCAAGATTCCTGACTTGATTTTTAGTTGTTAGACCCCTAGCGTCAAGGTATGCATTTACCTTGAGAACTTCATCTTTGTTTCCAAACGCAATGACTTCAGTTTTGTCTTTGTTTAACTGAAGAAAGTTTTGGCACATCCAACCGTTTACTTCATCAATGCATTGGCACAGGGAGTCAATGGGGCTGTAGTCGTTAGGCGATAGGGCTAAGTAGAGCTGTGTGTCGTCTGCATAGCTGTGGTAAGAGATTCGGTTCTTTCTCATTATTTGGCTCATTGGGAGCATGTACAGGTTGAATAGGAGTGGTGCAAGAATTGAGCCTTGAGGGACTCCGCATGTCATGGGGGTCCACTCAGACTTATGGTCTCCTATACTCACATAATAACCTCTCCCTTCTAAGTATGACCTGAACCATTTTAGGACTATCCCAGAAAGCCCCACCCAGTTTTCCAGCCTGTCAAGAAGTATGTTGTGATCGACAGTGTCAAACGCAGCACTGAGGTCGAGTAGTACCAGCACTGATAATTTTCCTGTATCAGTATTTAAGCGAATATCGTTTATTATCTTTATGAGAGCTGTCTCTGTGCTGTGATGCGATCGGAAACCAGATTGAAAATTGTCAAAGTATCCATTCAAGCTTAGGAATTTGTTCAGCTGATTGAGGACAACTTTTTCAATGATCTTGCCTATGAAAGGAAGATTTGAGATCGGTCTATAATTGCTTAAGATGGTCTTATCCAGATTGCTCTTTTTCAGGAGGGGCTTGACAACTGCAGTTTTCAGGGAGTTTGGAAAACTACCAGAAAGAAGTGAGGCATTTACCACTTCTAGGAGATCTGCTTCTAAGCTGTTTAACACACTTTTGAAGAAAGATGTGGGAAGTGTGTCAAGGGCGCAGGTTGATGTTTTAAGGTGCTGTACGGTTTCTTCCAAAATTTTGCCATCAATTTCTTCGAAAACAGACATAGTAACTACTTTCTCAGGTAGTGGTCTGATCTGTTTGACCCCAGCGCAACTCAAGGATGAGCTGATCACCTTTCTGATATTATTGATTTTCTCAGAGAAGAAAGAAGCAAACTCACTGCACTTGATGTCTGAGAGCATTTCACTGGGAATCTGGCTTGGGGGGTTTGTCAGTCTCTCTACAGTAGCAAAAAGAGTGCGTGTGTTTAAGTTGCTGTTTATAATATTCGAGAAGAAAGTCTGTCTAGCTTTTCCTAGTTCCATATTAAAAGCATGGATGCTGTCTTTGTAGATGTTATAATGGACTACAAGTTTTGTCTTCCGCCACATGCGCTCTGCTCTTCTGCATTGTCTTTTCATGTTTAGCACAGCTGTTGAGTTTCTCCGAGGTGCTTTTTGTCTACCACTCTTCCTGACTTTCACAGGAGCACTAAAAATAAATTCCCATGTATCTCTGCTTTCACTTGTCTCTGTGTTTCACCTCCAGATATCAGAGATGAAGAGCGTTCTCCCAGTGAAGATGTTGGCGGCGTTGGCTCTGGTTCTGCTGGTGTCCAGTGCGACTGAGGGGCGGATTCTCCAAAAATGTGAGCTGAAGAAGCAGCTCGAGGCGGCTCAGATTCAGGTGACTGAAGCCATGGGAGACAAAATGACCGTGGATGATCTCATCGCTAGACGTGAGTAACAGAGTCCCTTCTCTATCCATATATTTATGTCACATGTGCAGATAAAAGGTTGATCAGCCTCACACCCTTTATTCCTTTGTTCTGTGGCAGTTGTCTGCAAGGCCGATGCCTCAGGCTTCAACACCAGCTTTGTCAAAGCCATCGCCGCCAAGCCTAAAGAGAACAAGCCCTTAATTAATATCCGCTCTCGGCAGCTGTATGGCGTGTTTCAGCTCAGTGATCAGCTGGCCTGTGATTCTGGCATGATGCCATCACTCAATGTCTGCAAAATGAGCTGCTCTGGTGAGAAAATACCACACCAATCATAACACTATCCTAAACAATGATTTGTGAATTCCTGGACTCATAAACTGGCAGATTCCTATGGCTCTCTAAGCATTCACAGTGAGCCAGTTTGAATAAGGTTTTGACTCTTTTCTGTTTCCTCCAATAGCTTTGATTGACGATGACGTCACAGATGACATCGCCTGCCTGAAGACCGTGATTGACAGCAAGTAAGTAGCACACACACTATAGACACTGCATTGAATGATCAAGATGTCATTTCATAAGCTGAAAAACATTTTATGTAGGATTTACTTTGAAACTGATTTCACTCAGAAATTGCTAAATTTCACACATAATTACAAAGAAATGGCAAGTAGTAGAAATAATTGCAGTAGAAAGACTGAAAACTACTCCAATAATCTTTGTTTTATTTACAACTACAAATAAAATGCATTTTTGACAGTGTAGTTACTGGATGGCATTTGGGCAAAAGCGAATGCGAAGGGAAAGTTAAGTCTAAAAGGCGTAGTGATGCACCGATGTGAAAATTGTGGCCGATACCGATAACCGATATTAATATTGCTATTATGGCCGATACCAATATTTACCGATGTCGATATCTCTGTATAGAAAACACATAGTGAGGATTAGGGCTGCACGATATTGGTAAAAAATGACATTGCGATATTTAATTTTTCTGCGATATATATTGCGATATAAAAACAATTTCACCAGATGACTTGAATAGCTTCAGACTTGAAAGAATGAATCATTCTAGAATGACTGGGGTGGTTTTGTCATGGAGTAATTCCGCATAGAAACTAATATTAATAGAATGTTAACTAATGTAGTTAACTAGACTTTAATAAATGGCACCTTATTGTAAAGTGTTTCTGATTTATGTCTCTTGAGTTCAGTGTTGGACAGATCAGTTGTTTTAACCATTCATTAAAGTGAATCGGTTCAAATGAGTCATTAGTTCGCGAATCGGACGTGTCATTAACGGACCACGGCACACGTTGTGTGATTATCCAGGCAGGTTAGGACATACATACAGACGGTTGGTCTGGGAACGCCCCCGGGAACGCCCTGTCACGTGATGTGAATTTAGCCCGTGGGGGAAAACATTGCCTTGGCGCTCATTGAAATACACGCGATAATCATGCCGAAGAGTTGTTGTGTCGTTTTCTGTACTGCCAATACAACAGATTTGTCTACTTCCCTTACGAAAAAGAAGTATAGTAATCCTATAAGATTTGTATTATAATACTTCTGTGATGTTCTGTAATACCTCTATAGTACTTCTATAGTTTGTCCCAAAATACTATAGTATTCCTATAGGATTACTATAATATTTTATCCTAAAATACTACAAGATTCCAATGGTTGTTTTTCATTAGGGATGTCTCATTCACATTAGCGTTATCAGCTGAAGATTGGCTTGATAGGCCAATCGCTACGTAATGACGCCAGCCGTGAACCTGTCAGCACAGTCCCTCGGCAACTTCGTACTGTACTGATCACCGTTTTACAAAAACTTTTAATAGTTTGGAGTGAAGCATACGTACAATTGGTAAGTGACAAGGTTTTATGGAGCAACATATGATTGAGTTATAGGCTAATGTTACTGGTAGCTTCCGTGATGTCTTACCTGGAGATTTAACCAGATACAGAATATATCTGGAAACGACACCTCCGGCCATTTGGTTGGGTCATTGACCCAGTTTTTAATTAAATAAGGGCAATCATACCCTATTGCAGTTAATTTTGCAATGTATCGTTGTCGGTCGGCAGTCGTCAAAGCCTCGCAATAAGACATTTTTGTCATTCAAATACACACGATGTTCGCTGTGTTTTCCCCCACGCAGACTCCGCCCTCACCACGCCCCCAACTATGACTATTTGCCGACTGTATGTATCGCACAAGATTTGTCTCAACACAGAAAGCATTTCATCACTAGATAGATTTTTTTTGTTTATTAAAAGTGTGGTTTATGTCATCTGAATGTGTGGAAAGATTTTTTTAGAGAAGATAAGGCAACGTTATTTTAGCACAACCAGTGGTAGTAAAAAAAAAAAAAACTTCGGTCTTCCGACCTTTTACCATCGTGTATT
Source organism: Tiaroga cobitis (assembly GCA_030578255.1). Classification (NCBI taxonomy): domain Eukaryota; kingdom Metazoa; phylum Chordata; class Actinopteri; order Cypriniformes; family Leuciscidae; genus Tiaroga; species Tiaroga cobitis. Next base: position 52,675,738 of record CM060591.1, read on the forward strand.
CTCAAAGATATTCAGTCAACTCAATTCATTATTTTTGCGCGAGGGAGGGAGAGAGAGCAAGACAGTTTGAAGACGGCGAGAGTGCGCGCGCGACCGGGGCTTTCACTCTCTCTGCTTGTTCTCTCAGTTAAACAAGTGCAGCAGTCAGTCAATCACTCACCGGTCAAATAAGGCTTTGGCGGGACAAAAATACGCCTTAGTAAGGCTGACAGAAAACAGCGGGCAAGTTTCAGTCTTCTTGCGCTTGATGTTTAAACTGACAGGAATTGCAAATTGATAATCTCTCACACTATGATGGTTAAACTTTGCAATTAATCCGCGAATCACAAGCGTTACGGGCCGGGGAGCTGCTGGCCCGTAGCCTACTGATCATAAATCACGGATCAACTACGATCCCTATACTTGACATTGCACATCATGCGATGTGACTATGGTGGATGCGCACATCGCGATATCGATGCTAAAATGATACATCGTGCAGCCCTAGCGAGGATCCAATTCAGACACTTTGAACAACGACCAGACAGACAGACATCGTTGCTCCCTCAGCAAAGGCAAAGTTAAACTGACTTTGACTTTTTTTGCCGCCTCCAGCACCTGCTTTAGCACATTTTGTGTGTAATGTATGCGCTCGTGCAAAAACAAACATCCTCGCCCCCACACTCACATCTACACACACATCAAATACACAGGAATGATTATCGGCCTGTTTACATCGGCCCTATTTTGACATCGGAACGATACCGATGTGTAAAAAATTTAGCATATCGGCCGATATTATATCGTGTGTGACTATCGATATTATACAAAGTGTGACTGTTTTTTTGTGTTACAGGTTGAACACTATTTTGGTGAAGGAGTGTGACTCTGTGGACCCCACTCGTTATTTCGCCGAGTGTCTGAATGATGATGCATCATTAATGGCTCTAAAACAAGTGTGTATTGGTATTAGTTGGGATTAGGTGAAACAACAGTGTGATTACTCTTCTGACCTGCTGTAAAACTGTAGATTTGTAACAGTGATTTACAAAATCAATATATGAACTGACTACCGTTACCTAACAATACCACTTCTGATCAGTTGCATGATTTCTGTCAATCTAAAAACACAACAGTCTGATGTTCCCATGGCAACTGCTTTGATTGAATGTCACTATGATGGTGGTGGGACCAGTGTGAGTTTAAACATATCAAGGCTCTGAACAGAGAGTGCTTGTGCATGAATAAACTTTATACTATCGCTGTAATGCTGTATATGTTTGGTGACGTTTTACATTTCTGTCGACAAATGAAATAAAACTGTCTCCATTCCTTGAATCACGCTGTGCTGATGCTGAGTGCGGTTATGGTATATGATATAGACGATGAAGAGCATGCTTTTAAAAATGATGGGCGCGAACGGTTCAAGTTGTTTATTGCAGACACAGTATGCTGAAGAACAACATGACAACAAGCACTATGATCATCCGTCCCTGTCTATCAGTCTCACCCAGGGGCGGAGTGGCAATCGGGAGAGTCGGGAGTTTCCCCGGTGGGCCGGTAGTGTTTCGAGGCCGCGAGGGCCGGTCTGATAATAGTTATACATTGCAAGTTCGCCATGCGCACTTGGGGCCCAAGCGAGGGGGGGAAAAGTTTTTTTTACATTTTCGAAAACGGAGCGTATATTTGCACTAAGTGCCTGTCTTTTTAGCAAAAAGACGCCCGTCACGAAGTAGCTACAGTGGCGTAGGTCGTGAAGTACTGGAAAGCAGGTTTTGGCGGGTTCGACCCGAGTTCGAATCCGCCTTTTGCCGAACTCTCTCTTCTCCCCTTTCCCAACTCATATGAGCTGTAAAATGTACCGCCTATACCATAAAGGTCTCTAGCGTTATATTTTGCCAACTAACTAAAATCGAAACCATTATATGGCTTTGTGCCATAAAACAGCACAAGACTTTAATTAAGTATAGGCATTCTGTTTGTGCTGAGTGATTGAAAGAAAAGTGCGCTCTTTGCTCACGCGATCAGCATGGTGATCTGGTGTTTTCTCCTGAATAAAAGCTCAAGGGTTTATTTCTGGCAATTGAAGAAATTAGGACAAAAGTATTTTAATTTTCCTATACTAGTGTAATGTAGGCAAAAATATACTTTTGAAATATTTATTTTAATTTATACAGTAGCCTACATTTATAGGCTATATGGATTTTACGTCATATGAATATTATATAAATCATTATTACATTATTATAATAATTGTTTGGCATCCTAAAACACCATTGATAATGTAATAGACTGAGACTCTCATAACTAAAAATATGTTTGAGCCCTCTTTAATGTCCTGGTACAAATCAATGCTTTTTCTTTGTTCAACAAGCAGTTCATGGGTTGAAGCTCTTAATTTTGACCTCTAAAAGAGCACCAGAATGATGCATTTAACCATTAAAATATACAAAATTTTCGTGCGGGGGAGCCGAACCCCCCTAGAGGGACAGAGGTCCACCCAACATAGTTGTACAAATTCCTATGTGAAAGAACAACCTTTTATGAACTTTACTCCAGCATAGTACAACAAAGTTCCTTTTAAGTCAGTAAAACTGTAAATGCCATATTAAAATGTCCTTGGGCAAAATATACATTTGGCCTGCCTAAGAGAGGGCCTACAAGACATGGTTATCCTAAAAGCCGGTGACGAGGGCCGGTGGTCTACGAAATTTCCCGGTAGATTTTTGGGTCCCACTCCGCCCCTGGTCTCACCCCAGTCAAAAAGCAACTTAATAGAATAGAGGACATTTTTAGTCATATATATAAAAACTGGAAATACACTTAATGTACTTAAACAACACAGAACATCAGACATCTTCACTGATTAACCTAATAAAGTTAACCTGAGATAGCAGTAAACAACTATTTTCCCCACAAAAACACTCTGGTTGTCTTTGGTCATTTTTTTGCCAAATTTTTTTACTTTTTTTAGTGCATTGTTTTTTTTTTTGTTTTTTTACTTCATCGGAATGGTAGGAAACTTGGAAATGTTTTGGCACTTGCTGTGTGAACAAAAAAAAATCTTCCATAAAAAAATAGTCACACTTGTATTGTCAATAATGACCGCATAGCAAATGAATGGGAGACGAATTTTATCTAGTGGAAACGTTTGGTACTGCGGCCAAACAAAATCTTACTGAAAGCTCATTTTATGAGATATCAACCTGAAATTTGGAACACAACCTGTTTAGATTCATTGCTTTGATTTTCTTGCAGATTTAAAGTAAAACGTTTTTTTGAAAATATATATTTCACATAAAATTTTGAATATTTACATAACAATAAACGTAAAATTCGGTAACTTTTTTGAAGTACATTTTTTAAACTGTATTCACTTTACCAATGATCTGCCATTTGTCGTCTTTGAAAAGAGACCAAACTTTAGTCTGTGCTCTAAAGCATTCAATATTTATGACAGTTTAAGTTGGAAATTAAATTTTCAGGTCTATGCTCAAAAAGTGAATGAATGGATTATAACTACAGCGCAAATATAATTTTGTACCATAAATAACCCATAAAATACAAAATATTAAATAAAAACATTATCGAACTAAATATAGTGCATACATTTCATTGATATAATTTTAAAAAAACTGTCATTTTGACTGTCATGTGCAGAGCAGCAGATTAATTATTTGTTATCATGTATTATTTTGCTTGTTTTTTGCTATGCGTTGTAGCAAAGTAACCTGGGCTGTCACTAGGCATGTGCCGGTATCAAATTTTCGTGCTGCGATTAATTGAATGAGCTTTTATCACGGTATACGGTATTATCACGATATTTTAATTGCTCAAGAGAAACAGATGGATTGCGGGTATCTAAAAAAACAACTTGCATCACAATGTGTAATTGTGATTTTCAAAACATGGTAACTAAACAGAATTTTATTAAGTTTAGTGACAACGTGTTACAATGTTTACATGGTACAATGACTGGTAGGTTACTGTTTGTATTATTCAAATAAATTATTGTATTTGATTTTAATCTTAATTCAATATTGACTCATTTGGATAAATATTAGGTAGGCTACAGTCTGCATGTTAATTTTTCTCAAGAAAAAAATATATCTCACATAATGCTGTAAACAGAGAGAAATTAAATATAATGCGGTTTTCATTATAATAACAATTATGTAATGACAAGTAAACATATAATTAATATGTAATAAAGTGCACATATTTAGCAAAATGACAATTTTTTCTAGTCAACTAAAGTGCTGGTCATTAAATGGCTTTCCTGAGGTAAATGTAACGTTCTGTGACATAACTGTTCTCCTGCAGTTTTATTGACCTCTTTCCGTGAAAAACACTGATTGATCGACATTTTGTATGAGGCATAAACCTTAAGGTAAGTTGTACTGTATCTTTAAATAAAAAGTAACAGATGATCGGTTTACTTGAACTGAGGCGCAGCGATCTGTCACAATGGACAGAACCTTTTTTTTTTTCATATCAAAAGTAACCTGCTCTGTCTAGTCTGTCGGTGTCAGTGTCCTCTTTGCTCCGCGATTTTTCTCTGCGTGAGAGCGTCTGAAAAGTGTAAATTCCGTAAAGCGGCTTTCAGACAGGACGCGGAACGCGATTTGCTATTTTGCAAATAAAAAGTTGAACTATTTTTAACTTTGACCCCGGCGTGCTTTGGTCGACGCAGCAACAAAACGTCCCCGCGAGTATTCCGCGTCCTGTCTGAAAGGCGCTTGAGTCTCAAGTTGAATGCGTGAGAGTTGGCAGCCCTGCGGGGGGTAAATCGTCGGCAGCGTTCCTCCTTCCGCCATGCTTCTACTCCATGTGATGATTGTTTACATTAGACTAGAGTGCGCTCTGCGCCGCGTGCACACAGTGCTTATACATGTGGGGATTGTTCACAGCAGAGTGCGCACGTGTTTTGCGGAGCATATACGCAGTGTTTAAGCGGTTGATAGAAAATAAGCTAATGCGCGTTCTAAAAGTCTAAATTCAAATCTATTATTTTTCACGGTATTTTGAAGTGGCCGCGATAACAATATCGTGCATATTCATTACCGCGATTTATCGCATTACCGAATACCGGCACATGTCTAGCTGTCACTAACGATTATTTTGGTAATCGAGCAATTGGTCGATTATTTTGACGATTAAATGCACAATATGTACGATTTTTTAATTAAATATCCAAAAACCACTAAAACAATGTTATATATTTTGTTGACTTGTGTACTTACATTTTCCAAAATGTTTCCAACAATGTTTAAATAAAGAGAAATCAGCTATTTTAACCAAGGGGGTAATCCATCGACCGGAAGTTGAAGTTGGCCGGGTGCCGCCATCTTGTAGCAGAACTTCACTTGCGTTAGCATTTCCATTGACTCCCATTCATTTTGGCGTCACTTTGACAGCGAATAACTTTACATCTGAGGCGTTTAAAGACTCCATTTGTCCATTATTTATTTTTAAAGAAACACGACAATGTATAAAGGGCTCCATTACCTTCTATGTTACATTATGGCCCCGTAGAAACAGTTTTGGTAAAAATAGGCTAACGATTGCGTCATAACCACTCGACTCTCTGTCGCACTGTACAGAAATTACCGTACAGACAGGAGGAGAAGCTCGCAGGCAATCGGGGGGACGTCCCGTCAAGGGAGAAGCCCATAGATAATGAGTCCATAAAAGCAACGGAATACTTACTCCTGCTCACTCACGCCAAAGAACTCTTTGCTCAAGCTCACCGTCTCTGCAAGATTAACGTTGGCAGTTTTCGCGCACAGCTACTAGAAGATTAACGTCTGTCAGACAGGTTGCTCACGTCATCAAGCTTAGTTTGAGTCGGTTTGAGTCTGCGCGTCAGGAACGGAAGTGCTCAAAAATCGCTAAAAGTGGGCTTCAACTGTCTCAACTGAGTTCCAATGAGATCGCTCTGTCCATTTCTTTTACTGTCTATGATTTTAACCAGTGTTACGGACCATGTCCTTGAGTCACCTGTCAGTGACGTCACCAGATGCAACGGTTTGGATTCATTTATCGACAGAAATAAATCATTTTTATAAAGCTCAACACGGTTAGTCCTATTGTTTGAATCTCTTGATTTCTTGCTTTACCGCGAGTCATGTTTGTACCTCAGAGACAACACTATTCTGTCAAGTGGCTGACATACCATAATCAGAAAGAGCTTTATTTATTTATAGTCATATTCTCCACCAAACAATATATTTTAAAATTTATTGCATTCCATAAAGCAGCTCAAGGCATCCAGCTTTTATTAACTCTTCCCTCGCCATTGATGGAAATTTCCGGCTTTCTGTGTTTTCGCTGTTATACGGTAGGGGGCACTATTACACATCTTCTGAAAGAGTACAGAATCTCCTGATCAAAACACAGGCGAAGAAGCAGCAGAAACAAGCGATAGCATCAGCATAAGCATAGATATCTATATAAAGGCTAGATATCTCGTCCGCGCGGCTGGCCAATGGAGGTCAACATCAGCACCTGGCGGCCATCTTGTCACAGGCAGCTCGCTCACTCGTAACATTGTTTTAAGGGTGCATGTACTTTTTAAATAACCATAACTTGCTCAATTTTCTACCGATTTTCAAACGGTTTGGTTTGTTATAAACATCAGAGATGTAGTTATGACACTGCATACTTATGAATAATAAGTGTATAAATAAATAATCATCCAGAATTATAGCCACGTTAATAACGTTTGTAAGAAACCAAACCGTTTGTAAATCCGTCAAAATTTTTACGAGATAAGAGTATTTGTGTTCGTGCTGATCACTCATCTTACATCAGCTTGCCTGTGACAAGATGGCCGATGGTGATGACGATAGAGACTCCGCCGTAAGACATCTAGCCTTTATTATGGATATCTATGAGCATAAGCATCAGGGGCGGTTCCCCTAATTTTGGAATCGTATCGCACCAAACAATTTTCTGAAACTGGGTGCAAGGTGCAGTTTATTCTCTGGCATTATTGATGAAAAAATAAGTTACTCTATCAAAACCTTTTACCAAAACTCTAGAGTAAGTTACTGTACCAAATCTCGGCAAGAATAAATTACTTGATGACCAAGGTAGAGAAGCAAACCCACATGAAGAGGCTGCGGCGTGCGAGTAATAGTGATGGCTGTTGAGGAATGATTCGTCACTCTGTCTGCGTTCGCTCAAAGAGTTGTAAAACTCAGACAATAATGATTGCTACTGTGATGGAATTATTAAATTAATCATAACCAACATTTCAGGATTAACATGTATATGCTTTTGAAACCTAAATGTCCCCAACACTTGGACCAAAGTGTCTGCATCATGTCTGAACATAACGAAAAGAGGAAATGAAACTACAGATGTCTAAATATATAAACTCGTGACTGAGTTACAAAGTGAAGTAATCAAGAAATCCAGATTTACCTCTACCTAGTAACAGAAGGGTTTGCTGAATTATACATATGAAGAACCAATCATATTGTAGAAATTTTATGTAATGAATCATGTCACCTTTGCCATGCTCTTATTCAATAAAAACTGTTGTACTTTTTTATGAGGCGGGATTGTCTCTGAAATTGGTCTGAGGTCCTCCGGCCGTGATTAAACCATAATGAAAGGCGTTGTCTGGAGTCTGTCTGGTTACTTTGGACACTAGAGATCTTAATCCCAAATGATAGTGTTCATTTAGTGGACGAGACGTCAATTAGGAGACAAGCTAGAGTATAAATTTTAAGTGACGACTGGAGACAGGCTAACTTAAGTCAGGTTCGTAGGGAGATTTCTACCACACTATGCACTTGATTGTACATAACAAGCTCTCTTTATACAAGTTGTGCTGTGTTTAACTTTACCCAGCAGTGATAGATCAGATCATGTTACCGACTTGATTTGATGACTTTGAATTTCATTTAGCAAAAATAAATAATCTTTCATTTTGTCTATTTGAGCTGAGTTAAAATGTAATTTTTCAATAGCTAATTTCTCAGAACATGTCCACATACACAATCTTTGATCATATTCCGAATAAGGGGATTAGACGTCATTATAATGCACCCAAAGATAAATTACGACCCATCTCTAATCACAGAGATACCAGAGAAAAGATACTGTTAAAAGAAAATGTTTCATTTCAGTCATGTTCACGTTTAGTGACAAATACTATTAATCTATCTAATTGTCCTGCGTTGCTTATACAGTAATAGATGTTTGTTTTAAAACAATATATGAAACAATCATGACCATGCAAACTTTGCAAAGAGTCCACAATCAGAGAAAACAAATGGTTTAGTTTTGATAAGATAACAAATAAATTATTAAAACAGATTCAAATTGTAACGTCTCGGAGATAGTAGAAGGCACAGGACGAAGATGAGGGTAATTACAGTCTCAGGCAGGACAGACACAACCACACTTAGCATTAACGAGAACCGACAAGGGACTGAACATAACAGGGAGTATAAATACACAGGATGAAATGAGGAAACTAATTAGACACAGGTGGAGGAAGACAAACTAATCAGGGACTAACGAGTACAAGTGCAGACTAGACAGAACATAATTGTGACAGAAATGTGTTCGGCCCATCTGTAAGATTAAGCAGCGGATGTTTTTTGTCATTTTTGTTTTCAATTTGTTTTGTGAACTTTGTGTCAAGTTTAAAGATGCAGAAAAGTGCCTCGATATTAAAAGTCAAGTCAAGTCACCTTCATTTATGTAGCGCTTTTAACAATATAGACTGTTTCAACGCAGCTTTACAGTGATAATAGGAAATTAAAGTAACAGAGATTTTTTTGGCTTTACAGCAGCACCAGAATAAAGATATTATCCAGGTTCAGTTAGTTTTGACTCACTTGCAGAGATCATTAGTTATTAACTTCGTGGCTGCTAACACGACACCGTTCTAACAGGCGCTCCGGCCCGCTCATTCGCACGACAACAGTGCCTGGTGGCTCGAGAACGCAAACCTTGAAATAGGTTCCAAGAAGCAAGCCCTGAAAATAAAGTAAAAAAAGTTTTCTCCATGCAAACTTCAAAAACGCAAGCCTGTGAAAACGCTGACGGCGTGCACATGCGTATTACTGTTTAGTCTATATAGGTAAGCGCGATGCGCGTTTGAATATACATGTGCGCAGGTGTGTAGTCTTTCTTTACAAATTGACCTCAACAAATTACTTGTCTTGCCTTAAAAATGTATAATACAGAATTATTCATCGCTTCCGCTTAGCTAATTATTTTGACAACGTTTTATCTTGTACAGAGGTAGTGTTATGGTAGAAGTGTTATGTCATCACTGCTAATTATCACACTACAATACAAGATTACTTGTTAAATAAAAGGATGAACTTGAAATCATTTTAATTCATGTGTAGAGATTGCAGAGTGATACTTGACCCAGTAAAAATGACTTCCAATAGTCCTGAAAATAGGTTAAAGGGATAGTTCGACCAAAAATTAACATTTTGTCATCATTTGCTCACCCTTAAGTTGTTACAAACCTGTATGAGTTTCTTTCTTCTGTTGAACACAAAAGAAGATGTTTTAAACAATGTTAGTAACCAGACCGTTTCGGTCCCAATTGACTTCAATTGTATGGATGACAAAAACATTTTCAGATTATCTTCTTTGATGTTCAAGAAAAGAAAGTCATATTTGTAATGGCATGAAAGTGAGTGAATGATGTTTTCATTTTTAAGATAAATGTTAAAGTGTGCCACTAAAAGCACAAGTGTCCCATACCTGGACCCTCGTTATCGTGGTCTAGAACTGCCACTGATATGCATATGTACAATAGCGCGATCATCCACATTAAACAGCATATTAATAAAAACTGCCTAATGTTACTGAATGAAATAGGACAGTGAATCTTTGGGGGTGTTGAAGGACCTGATCTACTTTATCTGTGTTTTGATCATCGTTCTGAATCTGATCTGGATGTAGTCTTTGAGAAAAACTCGTTTTTCTCAGCATTTTCCTCAAAATGTTACTTTTTTTAATGAAACACATTCAAGAGTTGATAAAAAATAATGCATTAAGCTTTAATAAAACGTTTTTTGTTATTGTTGTTTAAAATCATATATTTCTTATACTCTTTCTTTTGATATCCTGCACGTGTAGCAACATATTCATACAACTATACATTCTGAGGGCCATGAAACTTTTGTAAAACTGATCAAAAATGCTGGCGGTGGCTGGCAACTTTTTTTAAAAACGCTGACGGGGAAAGAGTTAATATGATATTGTATTTTCGATCTAGCATACTGCAGTGTGCAACAAGTGTCTAATACCAGCCACTGAGCGAACGCACAGAGTAACGTTATAACAACTTTCAACACACTCAAACATATTTTAGTATGATTGTTGAGACCAAGTAAAACAGGGCTGTGTAACCCCACAATTTTATTTCGCAGCACCCTCTGTTGGTGGAGTGAACCTGTGCTCTCTGCTTCTTATCAAATTGGTATTGTTTTACTTTCAAACATATAATTAAAAAACATAGGGACATTTCAGGTGACATTTCCAGACAGATACAAGCCACCAAAAACAGGACCTGTCCCTGGAAATCGGGACGTTTGGTCTCTCTAATATAGACTGGCCTGTGTTCCCCTGAGAGCCACATCTTTGTGTGAAATAAAAGAGATAGAGGTTGTTGTATGTGATTTTGAAGGCGGTTTTATGACACTGTGTGTTGAGTACGAAACATTGCGGTTTGGTTTTCGTGGAACTGGGTGACAGCAAGTTCTGAGTATTTAACAATAATGACTTTGTGCATCTTTTAGACAGTCGAGAACACATTTAAATAGTCCTTTTTGTCTCAGCTGGGATTGAATGTCATGCACAGGTTATGTGACACCTCAGAGAACACGATTAGAAGTGTAATTACTAATTCAATACATTTTATATAGTAAATAATAATAATAAAATCAAATAAGGGTTTTCCAGTTTCTTGTAATGAGTTGAAGTGCAGTGGTTTTGAGTATCATACACAAATAGTTATTTTTAAAATTACAGTACATGCTTCCAATGCTATATTTTAGTATAAATAAATATATAATACTTTTTTTTTAAAGAAATAAAAACAAATGTATTCATTTAAAAGTGCTATTATTTCTATAACTATTGTTGGTCCAGAATATTCTGACTGTTTACATGCATAAAAGTCTACCTAGTTCATATTTATTTATGATTTAATAAAGATAATATTTAATATTTAAAAATAAATTAGAATAACTTAATATTTAATCATATATAATATTTTCAAATTTTAAAGTTGTCGTACTAAATTACAAATGCAAATAATCCAAATAGTTTGGTATTATCAATTACTTTTGACTTTGATTGCACTCAAAAATCATACGTTTAAAGTATTTTTGCTTTGTTAAATTATGTCACCACCACGTTTTCATTGTTTCTTTTTAAATCTGGATTAGTTGAATACTTGCTTCCAGCCAACATGACATCTAAGGTTGCAAAACTTGTTCTAGCCCAAAATATAAAACAATGTTATAGGGCTGGTTCTGGTTATGATTGTGAATTATGTAAAATTTTATAATCAGGTTATTAAAAAAAGGACTGCATTGTTTTAAACTGGCTTGACAGAGAAGTCGGTCCCTTCTGAATACTGATCCTCCCAAAGAAAAAACAATCAAAACCTGGACAATTATTTTAATTATATAGGAACAATGATGTCAAGATAGCCCAGAACTAAATTCAATTCAACTCAATAATAATACAATTTGCTGTATAACGCAACTGAAAACAGAAAATAGTGTTTTAAAACGTTTGGTTAGGGAAGATGAGGATGAATCCTAGGGAGGAACCAAAACTCTGCAGGGAGAGAACATCATCTTCTGGATGATTCATGAAAAAAAAAAAATATATATATATATATATAAAAAACATTGATAAAATATCAATAATGGTGGGATGAATCAACAGCACAGGTGCAGCTGGAGGTGGAGGCAACTCTAGCATATATAAGTCTGATGGGTCACAGACAGTGAAGACTGAGGAACATTCAAAGACTCCCATTCATCTGTATCTCCAACAAAAGAACGTCTGGTAAGAGATTCAACCATAATTATACGATTGATTGAAAAAATCTCAATGGAGTTTTGGTGGTTATTTGTAAAATGATTTATCCAATTCATTCTAATGGACATTTTTATAATAAATGAAGCAAAAATGTAATATAATTAAAAGTCCATAAATATTATTTGCTTGTTTGCATGATTATGCAATAATGTTATCTTTTATTTTCTAATTTCATACATATTGATTTGTCAGCATAGACTTAAAATGGTGATTTGTTCTTGGTTTTATTTCAAGAGATACACAGTAATTTTACATCCTAATTTCATCTGGAATGTAAAAGCAGCTCACCGAATTAAGTGTGTTTAATCTCCAGATCATCAGAAATGAAGAGTGTTCTTCCAGTGAAAATATTGGTGGTGTTGCCTCTGGTTTTGTTGGTGTTCAGTATGGGTGAGGCCCACCAGGCCCGTCGTCAACTCATACAGCTACCATTCAAACCACCTAATTTCTTCACCACGACGAAGTCAACCTCAAAATCCACCTCAAAGCCAACCTGGACCACAACCTCCACTTCAACCCCCACTGAAACCTCCAACTCAAGCCTCACTGCAACCTTCACCTCAACCTCCACTGAAACCTACAACTCAAGCCTCACTGCAACTTCCACCTTAAGCCCCATTGCAACCTTCACCTCAAGCCTCACTGCAACCTTCACTTCAAGCCCCACTGAATCATCCAACTCAAGCCTCACTGCAACTTCCACCTTAAGCCCCATTGCAACCTTCACCTCAAGCCCCACTGAAACATCCAACTCAAGCCTCACTGCAACTTCCACCTTAAGCCCCATTGCAACCTTCACCTCAAGCCCCACTGAAACCTCCACCTCAACCTCCAACTCAAGCCTCACTGCAACCTTCACCTTAAGCCCCATTGCAACTTCCACTTCAACCCCGACTGAAACCTCCAACTCAAGCCTCACTGCAACTTCCACCTCAAGCCCCATTGCAACCTTCACCTCAACCCCCACTGAAACCTCCAACTCAAGCCTCACTGCAACCTTCACCTCAAGCCCCACGGCAAACTTCACCTCAACCCCCACTGCAACCTTCACCTCAACCCCCACTGCAACCTCCAACTCAAGCCCCACTGAAACCTCCACCTCAACCCCCACCTCAACCTCCAACTTAAGCCTCACTGCAACCTTCACCTTACGCCCCATTGCAACCTTCACCTCAACCCCTACTGAAACCTCCAACTCAAGCATCACTGTAACCTTCACCTTAAGCCCCACTGCAACCTCCACCTCAAGCCCCAGTGTAACCTCCAACTCAAGCCTCACTGCAACCTCCACCGAAACCCCCACCGTAAGCCCCACTGCAACCCCCACCTCAAGCCCCACTGCAACCTCCAACTCAAGCCCCACTGCAACCTCCACCTCAAGCCCCAATGCAACCCCCACCTCAAGTCCCACTGAAACCTCCAACTCAAGCCTCACTGCAACCTCAACCCCCACTGAAACCTCCAACTCAAGCCTCACTGCAACCTTCACCTCAACCCCCAATGAAACCTCCAACTCAAGCCTCACTGCAACCTTCACCTCAAGCCCCACTGCAACCTTCACCTCAACCCCCACTGAAACCTCCAACTCAAGCCTCACTGCAACCTTCACCTCAACCCCCACTGAAACCTCCAACTCAAGCCTCACTGCAACCTTCACCTCAAGCCCCACTGCAACCTCCAACTCAAGCCCCACTGCAACCTCCACCTCAAGTCCTACTGAAACCCCCAACTCAAGCCTCACTGCAACCTCCACTGAAACCCCCACCTTACGCCCCACTGCAACCTCCATCTCAAGTCCCACTGAAACCTTCCTATCAAGCCCCACTGTAACCTCCAACTCAAGCCTCACTGCAACCACCCAATGAAACCCCCACCTTAAGCCCCACTGCAACCTCCACCTCAAGCCCCACTGCAAACTCCAACTCAAGCCCCACTGCAACCTCCACCTTAAGCCCTACTGCAACCTCCACCTCAAGTCCCACTGAAACCTCCAACTCAAGCCTCACTGCAACCTCCACTGAAACCCCCACCTTAAGCCCCACTGCAACCTTCACCTCAAGCCCCACTGCAACCTACACCTCAAGCCCCACTGCAAACTCCAACTCAAGCCCCACCTTAAGCCCCACAGCAACCTCCACCTCAAAGCCCACTTCAACCTCCACCTCAAGCCCCACTGCAACCTCCAACTCAAGCCCCACCTTAAGCCCCACAGCAACCTCCACCTCAAAGCCCACTTCAACCTCCACCTCAAGCCCCACTGCAACCTCCAACTCAAGCCCCACTGCAACCCCCACCTCAAGTCCCACTGAAACTTCCAACTCAAGCCTCACTGCAACCTCCACTGAAACCCCCACCTTAAGCCCAACTGCAACCTTCACCTCAAGCCCCACTGCAACCTACATCTCAAGCCCAACTGCAACCTCCACTGAAACCCCCACTGCAACCTCCAACTCAAGCCCCACCTTAAGCCCCACAGCAACCTCCACCTCAAACCCCACTTCAACCTCCAACTCAAGCCCCACTGCAACCTTCACCTTAAGGCCCACTGCAACCTCCACCTCAAACCCCACTGCAACCTCCACCTCAAGCCCCACTGCAACCTCCACATCAAACCCAACTGCATCAAACCCAACTGCAACCACCACCTCAAGCCCCATTGCAACCTCCACTTCAAGCTCATCAAGCCCCACAGCAACCTCCACATCAAACCCCACTGAAACCTCCACCTCAAGCCCCACTGCAACCTTCACCTCAAGCCCCACTGCAACCTCCACCTCAAGCCCCACTGCAACCTCCACCGAAACCCCCACTGCAACCTCCAACTAAAGCCCCACCTTAAGCCCCACAGCAACCTCCACCTCAAACCCCACTGCAACCTTCACCTTAAGCCCCACTGCAACCTCCACCTCAAACCCCACTGCAACCTCCACATCAAACCCCACTGCAACCTCCACCTCAAGCCCCACAGCAACCTCCACCTTAAGCCCCACTGCAACCACCAGCTCAAGCCCCACTGCAACCTCCACCTCACGCCCCACAGCAACCTCCACCTCAAGCCCCACTGCAACCTCTGCCTCAAGCCCCATCACAACCTCCACCGAAAACCCTACTGCAACCTCCACATCAAGCCCCACCGAAACCTCCACCTTAAGCTCTACTGCAACCTCCACCTCAAGCTGCACTGCAACCTCTACTTTAAGCCCCACTGCAACCTTCACCTTTACCCCCACTGCAACCTCCAACTCAAGCCCCACAGCAACCTCCATCACAACATCCACTCACCAGCAGGAAAATAAAATGAACAAATAGTAATTTATAAATGGTTAAAGGGCTCATGTCATACATTGTATTGTATTTTTTCCCTGACATCAACTTAATCTTAGTAAACTTTTCTTGTTTGTTTTAGGTTCTTCTCTGTTATAATTATACAGTTTGTTCAAATCTTCTGAATGTATATTGGGTTGTTTCATGTTTCATTTCATTTAAAAAAATGCAACGCAACATCAAAATATTTGCCTTTTTCTATAAAAGTATAAAACTTTCACAATTGATGACTTTCACAAGTTAGTGTTGATCACCTAAAAACTACAACTCCCACTATTGGACTACAACTGGTCATACCTGGCTTCTGCAGGTGTGGGTTATTATTGTTGATTGCCCTGATGTGTTTTGAACACAGTTAAATGGAATGTGACATTTAGTTTTTGTATGCCCTGAGGATGGTCTTGTGACCGAAAGCTTGGCGATTAAAATTGCTTGAAAGGATTCAAGTGTGCGGACAGTTTATTTATTTTCTGAGTTGTTTAGTTGTGTCTGTCTGGCACCTTGTTTTTCGTGAGTGCGGTGAAACGCCTTTAATATACAATTGATAACAATAAAATTAAACAAAAACCTATATCTGCACAACATGAGAAGAGTGGGTCTAATAGTGCATCGATTCACATCATGTAGCTTATTTGTCAATAAAATCTCCGTTCATGCAGAATTCTTGAATCATAATTAATTGTGCACTAAAATTTCTAAATGTAGGTTGCAATAATAGAATCATCTATATGCAAAAAAAAACATTGATGAGCAACTTTTCAACATAAAATTGGAGAAAGTGACTAGACAATTAAGGCTATAGGAAACAATTAATTACATAACAAAATGCAGCCTGCATATCTGTATGCAAATACCGGACAAACGAGAGGTCCAAGACAGGATCACATATAGTTTAGGGCTATATAAAACTGTTTCTTGAATTTTAACCATTTGTGAGAATAACACACTTTACGTGACAGGAAGATCTTAATGTGCATGCTAGGATGGAAAGCCTGCACGTGTGTACTATGTACTATAACGTGTCGTGTACTAATTTTAATCCCAACGTATTTGACCTGAAATGCATTGCCACAATTTCCACCCTGCATGGTACTAACTAGCCTAGCCTTTTTGATCCAGAACAAAGCTAAATCTTGCTTGCATCATTCTGCTCGGGTTTTTGTATCGAAGCGGACCCATGAAGACCTCTAATATAGGCCTATGTTTCCTACGTGACAAACTCAGTTCTCCTCCCAGCATTGTCCCGTGTACCAGTCAGTCTGTCCAGATCTTTTTATGCTGTAGTCTAGAGGCATCACATAACCTGTACATGACATTTGATCCATTCTGAGACAAAAAACTTTTTCTGATGTTACCGTCTGCACAAAAAACTTCATTGTCTTGTTTCATTTCTTGAATCTGTGCACTGAAACCAAACCGTAACACTACATACAGAACATAAAGTGGCATAAAACCGCCTACACATTGACACACAACCCTTCAAAATCTTACTTCACAAGCCACTGACGCATTTGAGGTGTGATAGACGGACCATCTCAGGGGAACATGTGGGGCTATATCTACATATTCGGCTCATCCTCTAATTGCAAATACTCCCAGTAAGAAAAACACAGAGAGATCATGAGTATCCATCCAGGCATGAAGATGTTGGCAGCTGTGGTTGTTTTATTTCTGGCGGTCGGCATGAGTGACAGCGTTATTCTGAATAAATGTGAGCTGAAGCAGCAGCTTCAGACCGACCTTACACTGCCTCCGAATATGACCGACGTGCTGGCGCAGAGTAAGTCTCCATCTCTAAATCCAGACCTTAATATCTGACTTGAGATACCGAACACTGATGCTTCTGTGTGTATTAATATAGTTACTATTTCACGGTTTGCAGGTGAGCTGAGTATATAGATTTTATGGTCACTTATATGGAAATGAGTGGTGGTGATATTCTTCAAAAATATATTACCTTTCAGGTTTCACCAAATAAAGGCTTAACCCTATGCACACCAAGGACGATAACTATAACAATAATGATAAAGATATAGTTTTTAAAAATTAAGTTCCCAAAAGCGGGTTTTCGCAGTGATGCCAGAAACATTTTTGGTTCCCCAAAGAACCTTTCTGTGAACCGTTCTTAAAAGAACCATTTTTTTTAGAACAATTAAAAAATCTAAAGAACCTTTTTCCATAATAAAGAACTTTTTGTGGAATGGAAAGATTCCATGGATGTTGAAGGTTCTTTATGGAACCATAGATTCCAATTAATAACATTTAAACTCCACAGCTATAACTATAACGGCACTGAGGAACGATATCGTTGGAATCCCTTTCAAGGACAATTTTTTTTCAGCTTAAGAACAATTAAAGCACTAACAGGCAAACAAAAATGGTTGAGCATTTGAAGCGGCAGGAGAAAAAACTGAACAATAAATAATAATAAACAATAAACAGAACAACATTGTCCGTTGGTATGGATGCTAGTCATCATTATCATTTATTGTTCTTGTTGTGAACCTTATCTGAAACTCTCTTTACAGTCGTGTGCCATGTCCAGCTGACCTCTAAATTCAACACCAGCGCCATTAAGACGATCACTGAGCCACAAAATTCAGGTGAACTTCACGGTCGTCGTAAGGGCAGGTCTGCCAAGAGCCAAGGAAAAAATAAAGGCCGCCCCTCCAGTAAAGTCACCTCTCCACCCCACTTGGAAAGTGCAGAGGACAAAAATGAGGTCTGGACCTTGTACGGCTTGTTCCAACTTAGTAACCATGTGGTGTGCAACTCCACTCAAAGTCATTCTCTGAACCTCTGCGGATTGACTTGCAACAGTGAGTATATTCACTTTTACTCAACACGGATTCTTTAAATTAATCAAAAGTGACAGTAAAGACATTTATAATTTACAAAAGGTATATTTCAAATAAATGTTGTTCTTTTAAACTTTCTATTCATCAAAGAATTAGAACAGCACGAATGTTATTTTCGGTTATATTCAGATTATCACAGAAGTAATGGTAAATGGTAAATGGATTGCATTTATATAGCGTTTTCACAGACCCAATGGCCACCAAAGCACTTTACGGAAGTACTGGGATAAAAAAAATTAGGAGTTTACATATAAACACTAAAATACATTTTTCAAAGTAACTTGGCACTTCAAATAACAATTGTATCGAATACATCGTTACGCCAGTAGGTGGTGACAAGTGACTGTAAAAAAGTATATTTGTCAATGAATCATTCATTCAAGAGATTCGTTCAAAAACGCTGATTCATCGATGCTGCGTTCCAGTCCACTTTTAAACACGCACCTTTTAGACACGAATCCTTGCCGCCATTTTGAAGTGCGTTCCACTTTGTTAAGTAGACGAGGGAAGTTTATATGGACAGACCCTCGCTCCCTCGATTTTGACTGAGGGAGTCTACTTCATATGTACACTTCAGGCAGCTCCATATATCACAATTCAACACGATTGTGACGTCACCGCAGATCTCGTCTAATCACCACCACCACAAACAACTCTATAATATATTCTTTTCTTTTTTTTTTAAACAACCCAAACACACCTACGGTATATACATTTGGATGCTGCATTAACACTCTGGGCTTCTTCGTTTAGGGGTTACACTTAGCTTCCTCCCGGTCAAAAAAAACTTTTTTTTAAACTTTTTTTTCTCCCAGGAAAACCAATCAAATATATTCTTGTTCAATAATATTTTTGTATTATTATTTCGAATTTTTAAAGATTTGTATGATACTTTGCATTAATTATATAATTTTATTTAGATATATATTTAGATATTCTAAAAGACAACTTTTTTTTTTGTTCTTTTTTTTTTTTAGATAAGTATCAGGTTTTGCATTATGATTACAATCAAACAATAACATTTGGTTAGAAAGGGAACACAATGCAAACAGTTTATCTCTCTCTCTCTCTCTCTCTCTGTGAGTGTGTGTGTGTGTGTGTGTGTGTGCATTTGAGCGAGTTTTTTTTTAATTTATTGATTTTATTTTGCATATTCTAAATATTTGCTGTTGCAGTCTTGACAATTTATCTGTGTGTGTGTGTGTGTATTTGTGTGCGTGGGTGTGTGTGTGTGTATGGGGCCCCCCACGCACACACCGGGGGTGTCTTATTTGCACTCTTGATGTTTTACAGTGTCACCCCTTCATTGCTGTACACTTTTTTTCTGCACAGTGGCTGATCTGTAGTTTGTACCACCAAAAGTTTCTCTGAGTTTTCCTATTTTTTCATATTTCCCATTCATTTCCTATGGTCGGTCATTTTTGACCGGGAGGAAGCTAAGTGTGACTATTTTTTTCACGACCCTTCAACATATCAGAATCATCTCCTTGATTTTTTCGTGTGTTCACATAGGTAATACAACAAAAGTCACCAAGTTTCATCCCCCTCCGATGAAGCAAAAAAATTAAACATTTCAAAACGTTAACGGTTTTGGTCATTTTTGACCGAAAAGGGATAAAAATAAATAAATAAATCAACTCCATAGCTGATTCCAAGTGATCGAGGGCTTAGGACGTTCCAATTCAGCCCATTGCATTTTCTGCCAGTAGTGGGCACTCATGCAACGTAAGCAATGACGTACATCCGAGTGAACGAGACGGAGGGAAGTTAGCGGGTGAAGGGCATGACAATTTTGGACTGGAACGCAGCACTAGAAATGAATAAAGGGAAGTATTTTGAACGAGTCATTGAATTACTCATTCAACACGATTTTTTTAAATAATTCATTCAGATTAATTAAACATTTTAAATAGACTTCATCAATAAACATTTTGTCAGAACCTCTATAAATTATGTTAATTTGTTTAGTTTGTCTGTTCAGAATCCTGGGAGAATTGTGATCTCTGTTTGAAACAAATAAATAAAAATGTAATCCTTAATTTATCTAGAACCGTGCAGCTTTACGAAGAATCCTGAAAAAAACAATATCACGGTTTACAGCATTGATAAAAATCAGCAATGTTTCTTGAGCAGCAAATGAGCATATTAGAAAGATTCCTGAAGAGTCATGTGACACTGAAGACTGGAGAAAATGTGAAGCTGAAAATGTTAAAATATATTACAATAGAAATAAGTATTTCAATAGGTATTTTAAATTGTAATATTTCACAATATCACTGTTTTTACTGTATTTTTGATTAACTAACTGCCGCCTTGATGAGCAGATTAGACTTCAATATATGTGTGTGTGTGCTCTTAAATTAATGTGATTTTTTTTCTTTTTCAGAGCTGCTTGACGATAACATCAGTGATGATTTGGCCTGTGTCCAGGTCCTTATAAATAAAATGTGAGTTTGATTTATTTTAATAGTACACATAAATATGAGAACATGCTATTATCGTATAAAGCTATTTTCACACTAGGCCTACATCTTAATTTCTAGTGTAATAGTTAGTGTAAAAGTTAATTTAGCAGACTGTAGGCCTAGTGTCAACATTTATTCCACATAGAAATGCTATTAGTAGTGAATCCTTGTAAGGCAGGCGAGTGCAAGTGTCCTGAAGTGTCTTCATCTGACTATCACAGGACTGCAGTGATTCCTGACCCCAAAACTGCTAAACACATCCGTAAAATGTAAGTGAATGAAACCTAAAACACGTTTAATATACAACAACCAATTCAATACAGCAATTAATGGAAAACACGAATGCATTTATTGTGTTTGCATGTAAGAATATTATAAACGGATATAGAGGTCTCTGCAATAGCTGTGGATCATTTATTTTCTAAAAAGCATACAGTCTTTAATGTTTAATGCTTTCCTTTGACAGGATCTCTTTGATCTACCAGCCAGAGTGTGTCAATGCAAAGGCCTCTATATACTTCGCTGACTGTCCATAATCCTGAGTTTTAGACCTGAATCCTGAACCTTGATGTCCCCTGCTTTACTTTTACATTTAAGCGCATTTATTAACTTTTAACTTTAGACATTAAATCCTAGCACAGTTTGTGTCTTATTCTGAATGAGTCATTAAATCCTTTTGAAACGCAGTGTTGTGCTCATGAATTTAATTCATTCCTTCAGTCATGAACATTGTGGACAATTCAAATCAGATGTAAAACACATGGCTTTTGAGAAGGTGTGTAGGTTGTTGGTTGGTTTAGTGAAATGACGGATTGGTGGTTCTCTAATTCTCTAATCAGTGGTTGAGATGTTAAGATTACACCCTATTTTTTCCCCCTTCCTGTAAAGTAGTTAGTGGGCAATTTATTAAGTACATAGAACATCCACTAGATGGCGTGCTTGTTTTTATTAAATAAATGGCACCCTTGATTTTTGAGTAATACTGGGATAATAAAACACAAAAATATACAAATACTTTATAATAATCTGTTCGACATTCATCACAGAATGCATGTCAGCATTTATCAACACCATTAGTTGTGTCAGATATTTATTATTAAAACTGACAAATCCAGCCTTTACTTCAAAGAATAAACAGGATGGTTTCAAACTTTTTTTCAACTCAAGTAAGATTATCACACAACCATAATTACAAGTAAATGCAGCAGCCGTTTTGTTTTTCTGGTGTTGCTAGCTACTAACCTGAGCTGCTAAAAATGAGGGGGAAAGAAATTCATGCAACGACATTTATAATGTATCACATACATACTAATACATAAAACTTGTGAAATATTAAAAGAGGACCTTTAGTAATTTTTCCTGTGTACTGTAGGCAATGAGAATATGTGAAGTTAAAAAGTTCAGTGACACTTAGTGGTCTTTAATGTGGTCTTTATTAGAAATACTTTAGAAGACAACATGACTGATGATGATAATGCAAAACCTGTCAGGACTGTGATTTATGTCTGAATACAAACAAGGACTGATGCAGTCAGGCAGATATAAAAAAAAGTAACATGTTCACTGACTGATCTCTACTAATTGTGCTACAACATAAAGTGTGTCTAACTAGGCAGTATTTCAAAGTAAAACACATGGTGATTACTTCCTGATAACACATAGCCTACTGCTGTATATACTGTACAAGCACAAAGATTTACTCTCATGACAATGTATAATACATTGTTTAAATTCAAAACTAACATGAATATCGAGATATCTTTTTATTCTATGTATGGTTTTAGTACATTTCCGTATAAAAGACCCTGCCAAATTCACTTTTCAAAATCAGAGGACCGGGGCTAATTGTCACACTTTGTACTCAAGTGAATATTTCTCACTTGAGGTATATATTTTAGAAAATAGTATATTTCCGGTTTCCTCAGAAGCGGAAGTCATCATGGTTGGGTAAACTTCTATAGCGGTGAAAAAGAGACTACATTAAATATATTTTTGCTCAAATAGCAAGAGAAAAACTCCACAATAGAGTTTTCACAACATAAAAAAAAAAGAAAAAAGAAAGAGATTGATAATGGCAGTCAGAAAGAAAGATTTTCCTGTTTTACTTTACTGTCACGGTCACAGCAGCGTTAACTATTTTTTTGTGATTTGGTGGAAAGGTAATATAATACAAAGTATAGTGTAATAAATATACATGCATTAAAAAAAGCAAATATTTAAAAAAAACTGCAGGATTTAAGATGCAGGCACATGCCTTAAAGGGGTGGTATAATGCCCTTTTCACAAGATGTAAAATAATTATTTGATGTCCCCAGAGTGTGACGTGAAGTTTTAGCTCAAAATACCCCACAGATATTTATATATAGCATGTTAAAATTGTCACTTTTTGAAGGGGAGCAAAAACGCACCGTTTGTTGTTGTCCTTAAAAAGCAATTTATTTAAAAGCGTGTAACTTTGCAGATGTTGTTTATGCTCAAACAGCAACATTACACACTAACTAGAGTTAGAAAAGTGAAATCAAAATCAACCACCCCTTTAACGTTTTTCACCGTTGTTCAACAGACAACCAGTTTTGGAGAAGATAAGCATGTGTGTAACTGAGATGAATAGCCCTTGTGTGTGACAACTAGCCCCGGTGTCTCTACAATAGACTTCTCTCAGACAAACTCCCCTCTCGCCTTGAGCTCCGGACACAGTTTGGCCTCGAGGTCTTCGATCTTGATGGACTCGACGTCTTTGCCGCTGCTGACGCTGGCGGCGCGCGTGATCTTCGTCAGCGTGTCCTCGTAGGGCGGCGGGAGGTAGACCATGAGGAACACCCCGTCAGACATGTCCGAGCTCGTGCTGTTTAGCCGCTCCGCGTTCCCGGTGAGTGACGACAGAATCTCGGCGTTGCGCTCCGGGTCCTGCAGGTCGAGTGCGATGATGTTGCTCAGTCCGAGCTTGTTCTGTCTGAATCTTCGGTAAAGAAGGACAAACCCGATGCCGAACACGATGAGAGTGACGAGCGGGAGAACGACGTACAGGATAAGCTCTGATTTCCCGTTGTTTTCCGTCGAAAGCTCATTCCAGTGGTAACCCTAAAGGGGCATAAAGGACATGATTTTGAACATTTGCATTTGAAGGCCTGGATGATCCTAAAAAATCTTTAAAGTTATAGTTCACCCAAAAATTAAAGGGGTCATGACATGGTTTTTTGTTTTGTTTTATTATGTTCCTTTATGTGCAATTATAGTATTACTATAGTTTTTTGTACAATTTTTTTTTTTAAATGTAGTGATTTATGACCTTTTCCCACCCTGTTTCTCCCCCTCTGATTCAAACAGTCTGTTTTGGAGGTGTTTCCCCTTTAAGAGTTCAGTGTTAACGCCCATTGTTATGATTGGCTAACGTCAGTGCTGCTTATGCATAAATTATTTAATCATTTTGTATCACATGTAGGCTACACAATGCTCCGCCACGTGAAACTTCGGTCTTCCGATCTTTTACCATCGTGTCAATTCTCAATTGAGAGAGAGAGGGAGAGCAAGACAGTTTGAAGGCGCGCGCGCCCGGGGCTCACTCTCTCTCTCTCTTTTGTCGTTCTTTCAGTAACATGCGCCCTGTCACACTCATCTACATCACTCACCGAACAAATAAGGCTTTGGCGGGCTGCATATGCTGCAAATAAACTGCATCCAACTGCTTTCCCTGACGTCTGGATCGTTCGGCAGCATTCAAACATGTTGTTTGTCCACAGCAGGAACAGCACATCTGCGTGGCATCGCAGTCACTCGCTGCACGTCAACGCATGCGATGATGTCAAATGAGGCGTAGTTGTCTTGCGCTGGAGGCGGTCATATGCAAACGACTGGTACGTCACTTCGTACCGTGACGTCACTAAGTTCAAAGGATCTAGAACGAGCTGTATTTAGAGCTTGATTAAATAAATGGTTCGTTTATCATGGGGAGGACGTCTTCAGCTATGAAACTTGCAGGAGGTTTTAATGGTACAAAGACCTCTTAAATACCAAAAGATCAAGGAAAATTTGGTTTCTCATGTCATGACCCCTTTAAAATTCAGACATTTACTCACCCTCATGTTGTTCCAAACCTGCAAGTCTTCTTTCATCCTCGGCACACAAATGAAGATCTTTTTGATGAAATCTGAGAGCTTTCTGTCTGTCCATTGACAGTCTACGCAACTACCACTTTGACGCTTCAGAAAGTTCATTAAGAGATCATAAAACTAATCCATATGAATTGAGCGGTTTAGTCCATATTTTCTGTAGAGACACGACATTCATTTATATGATGACAGATTGAATTTAGGCTTTTTATTCACATATAAACATAGATCAGTGGAAATAAACAGAAGCTCAAACGTGCTGCGTAACACAAGAATGAACCCTTATTGGTTCTCGCACGTCAAGAGAACATGCTTGAGCTTTAGTTGATGGATGTTTATATGTGTATAAAATCCTAAATAAATCTGTTCATCATATAAAGCGATCGAGTCTCTTCAGACTCATTTAGACTAAACCCCTCAATTCATATGGATTAGTTTTAAGATCTCTTTATGAACTTTCTGAAGCATTAAAGTGGTAGTTGCATGGACTGTCAATAAAGGGACAGAAATCTCAGATTTCATCAAAAATATCTTTATTTGTGTTCGGAATATGAATGAAAGTCTTGCGGGTTTGGAACGACATGAGGGCGAGTAAATGATGACTGAATTTTCATTTTTGGGTGAACTAGACCTTTATAATCCTACGTTTTCATAATCACACTTTATATGAAATCGCCACCTCATATAAAGTTACATTTTCTCATTAGATTGGGTTTGTATTTACTTTGCTTTGCTGGACGGACGGCTGGTTTCAAAGCCTGGCCAGCTGAAAAGTGTCCAAAACCCTCTTAAACCAAATAAGACCAGGCTGGGAGGAAGGCTATAACCAGCAGTTTTCAGTAATAGTAACCAGATAGACATTAAATATGATGAAAGTGAAGAAAATTCACAAATTTCATATAAGAAACTTGTAGAATTCCAAACAAAACATAGTATCATCCAGAAGCAGTGTGTCCACCATAACTGGACTGCATCCCAAAATATGTTGCTTCTTCCACCGTTTTACCAACACTAATCACATAATGCTGCTTTTCAGCCAGATTAGATATTTTTGGCGCTTTGAACCCCTTCGTGTCACTGTCTCACCTCAAATAAACCCCTATGGAGATCACAACCGAAACTTCAAAACATCCTCACCGGAAATTCAACACAAAACAAAGAGTCTCGAGTTGATTCCCACATGAACTGAATGACTGAAGCCAGAAGTACTGTAGGTTAGAGTTATTATAATTTTGAAAATGATTATTTTTTAATATGTCCTTTCAATTTAGCTGCACTTTCACTTAGCTCTTACTTTCTTAAAAATAAAGGATCCAAATTGGGGGTTTTGCAGCGATAATCACAGAAGAACCTTTTTTTGGTTCGCATGCAAAGAATCTTTCAGTGAACAGTTCTTAAAGGGATAGTTCACCCAAAAATGAAAATTCTGTCATCAAACAGTTGTGCGTGCGTACATATATATATATTTTCCATACTATGTAAGTCAATGGGTGCCCCACAACTCTTTGGGAACAAACATTCTTCAAAATATCTTCTTTTGTGTTCAGCAGAACAAAGAAATGTATACAGGTTTGAAACAACTTTAGGACTTGATTTATGACTTAGTAAATGATGACAGAATTTTCATTTTTGTTTGAACTATCCCTTTAAAAGAACCATTTTTCTTAGTGTGGAGAAAATTTTAATATTCTAAATAACCTTTTTCCACTATCTAGAACCTTTTGTCCAATGGAATGGTTCTTCATGGAACCGTTGAGTGTATTGTAGTGTCTCAAAGAACGTTTCTGTGTCTCTAATGGGATTGCTCACGTACCTGTAGCCGCTGTTCCACAGTAGGCGGTGAAGGAGACCCCGAAACCCAGTCATCTCTTCCAGCTGGTCCAAACTTTATCCAGCTGCTGTCCAACAATCGTCGCATTCTGCCGTTGACAGAAGAGCTTCGGCTGATGATGGAGATGAGCACGAGCTCAGCGGATGAGAGAGACAGACCAGCAGCTGTCTAAAGAGCGCAGCGGGATAACAGCTGCATCTTGTGTCTGTCTGAACTCAGAGTGTGTGTGTGTGTGTGTGTGTGTGTGTGTGTGTCCGTGAGAGAGAGAGAGAGAGAGAGAGAGAGAGATGGAGTTTGTGTGTGTTAAGTACTGTCTCACATGCTCGCACATGCAGATCAGTGGAAATCAGGCCAGCGGTCAGCCAATGGCGCGGGGCGAAAGAACACCCGAAAGGCAATCATTCAGAGATTTGTGCTGTGCGCAGCTGGCCTATATTTAATAAACAGCAGAGAGCTGTCAATCAAACAAGTTTCAGAGCTGCTGGGGCAGCAGAAATGGGTGGAGCATCGTCTTTGCATTCAGAGCAGGCATGTGCGATGAAGTGTTTGTGTGTGTGTGTGTGTGTGTGTGTGTGAGATGCACGTTAACATGAACATCTAGGAATGTTTCAGAAGAGGCAGCTGTTGCTTTAAGATATACGTTTTGCTTTGGAGGAACTTAACCCTGCAAGGCCTGATATAGCAAATAATTAAAAAATATTTTTTTGAGCCCAAGGCAAAACATACCGGAAAAAAGTTTGCATGCGTGTTATGTTTTGTATCATTCATATCAAGGCTGAAACAACTAATCGATTTAATCGATTAAAATCGATTATTAAAATAGTTGTCAACGAATGTCATTATCGATTAGTTGGTCTGCTTACGTCACGGGAAGCGTTTACTGGTGATTGGTTGAAACAGGCCAATCATGATGCTCTCTGTCTTACATGCGCTGCGCTTCATGAGACACACGCAAGGTCTCTCTCCCTTGCTGATCTGCCGTGCGCGCCGAGACCGAGATCTTGTTTACAGTCTATGTTTGGAGCACAGTCTCTTCTGTCTCGCATGCGCGCTCTTGCTTGCGCGCTCTAGATTCCGAGAGTTTTAACTAATTTGCGGGCATCAGGGAGCCGCTATCAAAATGCGAGTGACTTCCGCGAGACTTGGGATGTCTGTATTTGTCTCGAGCATCAGGTTGCGCAATCAGTTCGCTCGCAACATAAGTGATGGATTGAAATAGCGCTACCGCAGAAATAGGTTAAATTAAAACGGTGTTTACAAAGTGAAGCACTAAATATAAAGGCAGTTAATAACAGCAGCAGTAAAAGATTGTTTTTTAGTCACTGTACTCAGTGGTTTTCAGCGAATGCTTGTGCACTAATGCATAATTTTTCCTGTCCTTTTAATCAAGCCTGTTAGCTTGCTGCGTACCTCCATCCCGTTCTCTTTTTATAGCATTTGTCTACTATTAAGTTTTAATTGTTTTTCAAACGCTTTCTACTGCGGCTCTACGTTCACACGCTTGTTTTCAGTCTTTCTATATTTATTTTATCAATTATCCTTATAATTCAATTAATTTTAAATAAAAATTAAATTAATTATATATTTGAGATGTTTTTAGTTTATATCTTCACATCTGAACAACATGTCTGTGTAAATTTGTTTTAACAAAAATTGTGTTAAAACATATGTTGAATATAATTTTTAATTAATTTTACATTAATCATGGTTGTCAACTTGCCATCAGCTATTATCATTAAAAACAAAGCAAATATTGATATTAGTAAAACTCTATGGGTCTCATTCATGAAACACGAGCAGAACGAGTTTTTGTGTAAATCGTGTGTAAAGTGGTTCTGGCGTGAATTTTCGGATTCATTAAAATGTTCGTATTTTCCAAATGTTAGTACACAAGAAATCTACACCTGCTCCCAGCCACGCGTAAATAGTGCACTTAACACCCGAACGTTTTGCTCATTAATAAGGCTGCATTTGAATTCACCTTAATCGGGTACATATTTACACTGCATTTTGAAAAAATATTATATTTAGTAATTACATACGGTTTTTATTATTATGAGAGCCAGTAATAGCATCTGCGATGGTGGTCCTTCTCCAGTTTGAATACTATTTTTCCAAAGTGAACTAATTTGCTTTTTGCTCTCAAGCTTAATGTCGAACCGTTTTCTTCTCACTTCTGGGAATGTTCGATTAACAGATGAAACTCCATTAACTGCATCTGTAATATGCTGCCAAGCTTCCTTTTTTTTAGGACCCGATACGCCACTATGTACGCTTGAAAATAAAATGTGGCGTTTTGAATGAACTTCTGCTAATAAAACTTCAATTTCTGCATCTGAGAATTTTTTTTTTCATTCGCATTCATGTCATAATATGATGCCCATATGTAGTTGTCAGTCGGATTTAATGGGCGGGATTTATGGTAATTGAGAATGAACGTGCACGCGCATCCCATTTACGACTGATTGGAATTCAATAACACACACACACATTTCACTATCACATCTGACGTTTACGAAGTATTTGTGAATCAGGAGAAGAGTTTTCGGGAAAGGTCTCTTTACGCGCAAATCACTCGCACATTTACTCGTATATTTACGAATGTTTCATGAATGAGACCCAATGTGTGGCTTTTGCACTTTTTAAAGTACACTTTCACACATAAATACCCTTGTAGCGAGCAGGACGAGGCAGAGGGACGTGAGAGGACGGTGCGAGGCCGGTGGCGTGAGTGATAATGAACGACACCTGTGAGACGCACCGGTCTCACATCTCTCACGTGCCTCGGCCTCGTCCTGCTCGCCACAATCCTGATTTAGGGTTTTATTTAGTTATAATAAACAAAAAATCAAATTGGAACTTTTATCCGATTAATCGATTAATCGAAAAAATAATCGTCCGATTAATCGATTATCAAAATAATCGTTAGTTGCAGCCCTAATTCATATTTGATTCACCAGGCTTTAATGTCCTATAGCGAATATAGAGCTCACACTCAAGGACTAAAATTATGCAATTTGGTGCATTTGCTGATTTTTATATGTCCAAGATAAAATTATGAGAGTTTGTAATGTAAATCAATGAGATCTTTATTCAATTCAATTTAATTCACATTTATTTGTATAGCGCTTTTCACAACAATACACATAATTTCAAAGCAGCTTTAAATAAAATGTTAATATATATATATATATATAACAGTGTAGTATATATATATATATTAGGGCTGGGTATTGACACAAATTTCACAATTCGATTCGAGTTCGATTCACAAGCTTGCAATTCGATTCGATTTCGATTACGATTCGATTCAATATTGATTATTTTGGATATCAGACAGGTACAATGCATAGCAAATTTTCTCAAGGAAAACAAATCTCTTATTTAGGCTAATGCTGTAAACTATGGGAGTCAGTTATAGGCTTCATTAGCCTACTATAATGTTTAAGGTAAAATATTAACTGATTTGTAGCTATGCAAACACTTAAATTACACTTTTATTTATTTTTATAATAAGAAAGCTATAAAATAAGAACATTTAAATGGTGTCTGTCATAAAAACTTGCCAGATTTATTCAAACATGCATTAAATATTGAAGAACATTAAAAATAATTATGAATATGTAATATGGTGCATATATTTAACACAATCCTCCTCTCTAGAGTTCATTTTTCTAGCTGACTAACGAGTTTATGGTCACATGTTTTTTCCGTCTATGTTTTTTTCTGAGGTAAATGTGACGTTACATGACATGCTGTTTAACTGACGTCTTTCCACGGTTGAAACATGATTGAGCGATTCCATGTGAGCATGATACGGATTTCGATAAGTTGTACTCTATCTTTTAACACTTCAGATGCTCATTCATGTCTATTTCGCGCTGTAACTGGTATTATTAATGTGTAAGAGGAGATCATGTGCGCTCCGTGCTGCTGCTTCTCTTGAGCTGAGCTGACCTGCGCCAACGATCTCACGCCACAGCGCCAAAACGGTTTGTTTTTGAATTTCGTAAGAAAATGGACGTAATTTGAAATGTGAGACTTTATTTCATATCAATAGTAACAAGAGAGAGAAAAGTTTTTTATTATTGCGATTTATTGGATGGGATGCGCGTTGCAATGTTCCATTCATCAAATGAAAACAGGATGACTAATCGATTCTTGAGATTTAAGAATCGATATCGGTTCGTAAAAATGAGAATCGATTAATATCGAGAAATCGATATTTTTTACCCAGCCCTAATATATATATATATATATATATATATATATATATATATTACTTGAATAAAGTGCATATAAATATAATTTGTCACTGCATATCTCCCAATAATATGTCTTAGTAAGATGATATTTGAATGCTTAGTTTTATGATTAAAGCTCTGTAGTTTTAATTGTGAGGGTAAAATATATAATGTAATTGCAATAAAAATGATGATTGACTGATGAACAAATAAATGTTACTCAAAAGCCTGATGGATCATATTTGATAATAAAAGATAAATGATGGATAATCAAGTTGCTTCAGTCCGGGAAGTGTTCATATTGAAATGCTACTAACAAAATAAAAGTTATTTTTGTGTTTATTGAAATGATTAAAGATTTCACAGCAAAAAGACACAACTTAAGGATGGACATTTTACAATGATACTAAAAGGTCTTTAAAATAAAACGTATAAACTATTAATAAGATGACAGAGTGTATGTTCAGATGACAGAAGGCTTTTCAGCAAAGTTTTGATCATATTTGCATATCATATTTGCATATCAGCAAATTTGCATATCAAATATGATACAGTATAGGGTTCAGACAAACGCAACAGAAACATACAGATGTGAGGTCTGGTTGGTTGGCGATGTGAAATGAGCTGAGCCACACTCAGTAAGAGATAAAACTCTGTCCAAGCCGAAGCGGCATCACTGCGATAGTCTCATTAGGGCTAAAGCTCATTACTGATATGCCGTGGGTCACTGTCAGTACATTTGCTTTATTAAATGTCTGTGATCCTGCCCCAAAACAACGAAATAAACACGGACTCTGATTTCTCAACATTTTCACGTGAACACCAGAGTTTGGTTTTTACTATATTGGCATTAAAATGATTTGAAATTTAATCTCTACTCATTGACTTATTATGTCCCCGATATTATAATGTTAGAAAGTTCAGAACGTGAAAATGTGCAATTGTGATCTTAAGGAGGTACTAGCTTATCTGACCTACTTTTGTTGGTGTAACCTGAAGCACATTTGACTATGATTTTTTTCCTTTAAAACGCAAAATTGTGTGCGCTGATGCTTTATATAAATGCAAACTGTTTTTACGGATGAATTTCAGAAGCAGAACAATCCGAATATCTGGGTTTGTAGGGGACGGATGGGATTGAGCTTTTCAGGTTAAGCAGAGGCCATGTTTTTAATTAGAGATATGGACATTTCTGTGTAATTCAGTCGAAATCTGTGACGCACACGTGAAGGTTTTCCAAAGAAAATTCACTGACCATTAATGAGATTTGCCGGACGCCCCGTGAAGCCGTGGATAAAGCAATCATGCAAAAAGAGGACACTTTAATCACATGACCAGACAAAACAAACCAGAGGGATGATGACAGCAGAGCGTGAACCACACATTCATTTAAATGAACACACACTATTGCTCAACAAAAAAAAAACTGCAAAAAAAAAACTATGCCTGAACTAAAATATATTTTAATGTTGCTGAAATGACCACAGAAATAAAATAAAAATGACCACAAATTAATTTGACTACAAATCAAAAATACAAAAAATATTCATACAAAAATCTAAATATATAAATAATATATCAAATGTCTAGTAAATAATTGTTATATATTGTATTTTATTTATAAAATATGTAAAAATATACTGAAAATATAAAACTAAATGGAAAGTAGAAAGACATCTTACTACAAATTCTAATACTAAAAATAAGAATTTTAATAAGAAAAAATATATCTATTATATAAATTATCTAATATATAAAAAATATGTAAAAGTATACAAAAAATCTAAAGCTAAAAATACAAAAACGCTTGACTGTAAATTAATAAATAAGAATATTAGTAAAAAAAATAAAAAATCTAATTTATAAAAAAGTACAAATATACTGAAAATCTAAAACTAAACTCAAACTAGAAAAACATTTGACTACTAAATAAGAATATTTTTAATAATAAAATAATATAAAAATATAAAATAATAAATACAAATATACTGAAAATATAAAGCTAAACTGAAAGTACAAAAACAAAAAATGACTACAAATTATTTAATACTTTTAAAATAAATATATATAATATTTAAATTAATATATAAAAATATGCTGAAAATCTAAAACTCAAAATAGAAAAACACTTGACTACAAATCAACAATCCTAAAAATATAAATATTGGCAAAAAATATAATATAAATAATCAGAATATCTAATATATATAAAGAAGTAAAAATATGCTGAAAATCTAAAACTAACTTAAACTAGAAAAAAATATATATATATAAAAAATAAATAAGAATATACAAAAAAATATAAACCTAAAATCAATCTTAAAAACAAAAAAAAACCAAACAAAATGAACACTAATTGAAATGCGAAATTAAAACACTACAATAAATGTCAAAACTATGCCATGTGACAGCCAGCTTCATATTAACGCTAATGCCAACCCGTCACGTTAGCCCTTCACACAAACTTAATCACACACACATGGCATGAGGCTTTGCCATGTTAGACACAAAATGGGGTCAGCGGACGCTCTCCTCCTCACTTTAGCAGAGACCAGGTCTAGACCACAGAGTCTGAATCAGAGGACACTGATCATCTCCTAAACTACATTCAGATGGGAAGTGACCCAATCTGGTAATACAAGGAATTCAGGCAATCTCCTAAACTGACACCACTTTCATTTTCTGCTGTCAGTGACAAGTTAATAGCCTGGATGCCAGCCCGAATCCCGCCCACAACATTTTTTGGTCGGGAAGTTCGGTCTGGACTTGATCCATTGAGGAGTAATTATGATCGGTTCAGAAATAGTCGGGCCAATCAAATTCCCAGGGCAGGCTTTATCCGATGATGGACAGATGATCTGCAGTTATGTAATCATAACGTTATCAAAGGCCTCGTTTACACTGCAGGTCTTGATGCCCAATTCTGATTTGTTGCCTATATCCGATTTTTTTTTACCGTCCGTTTACACGTTCTTTAAATTGTGGCCCATACCCGAGTCATGTGTTTACACTTGACTGAAATGTTTACAGGGGTCTTCTTGCTCAGATGGACGAACACGCAGCGAGATCTCAGGACTGGTGAGAACATACAACACGATCTCATAAAAGTGAGTATCTATAGCACAAATTTTATTTCTCATGCCATTTATACGCCAAAAATAGTTTTTGCTTGCATTTGATACGCACTGTAAAAGTGCGTATTAAACGCCATAAAGTGCGTATCATGCACGCAAAAACAATTTTTGGCGTAAATGGCACGTGAAAAAAAATTCGTGCAATAAACGCACTTTCATGAGATCATGGCGGGCTTTAACGAGGAGCAGTGGCTCCGAAATTTTAGAAAGAGCAAGCCAACCTTTGATATGTTGTGTCAACGTGTGTCCACATTCCTCTCCTACGACGACACAATGTTTCGTCGGGCCATCCGTCCATCCGCAGATGCGCGTCGGGGTTTCTCTCGTCATTAAACCACGGAGACGCAGCCTAATGCCTCGGAAAATCCGATCTGCCAGTTTACATGACAGTCGCATTGGCACATATCCGATTTACATCTGATTTATTTCCACATATGAACGAGGCCTGAAACCGATCTCGAAATATCCGAATGCATGCGTTTTTTTCCTGTTTACACTGTCATAGAACACATCCGATCCGTGTCGCATACGAGTAAAAAAATCGGAATTGGGTCAAATTTCACTGACAGTGTAAACGAGGCCAAAGAGCGCTTGGGTTGAACTGGTTTTCCTCAGAGGTGACTGCAGCTGGAGAATTGAGATGTATAGATTCCGCTATCGCGTCTGTTGTAAAAGAAATCGACAGCGCATTTATTTTAAAAGACGAACAGAGAACTGCAATCAAGGCATTTGTCGATCGGAAAGATGTGTTTTCCGTCCTTCCTACGGGATTCGGCAAAAGTTTATTTTATCAGCTGGCTCTGATGGTCACTAAGAAGATGGGACGCAATGAAAACCCTGTGGTTGTTGTGGTTTCTCCTTTGGTCGCACTCATGGAGGACCAAGTAAAAGAAGCAACACTCATTATTTTACTACTTCTTCCAGCGTGCGTGTAGTTGAGTTCTGTTGACAACTTTGCGTAGCTCATAAAAAAAACACTTACTGCGTTGCTCTGGTTGGTTGTAGGTCTATCCAATTGAGTGCAGAGTTTTTGTTTTTTCCCTGGTTCGGTTAAGACACGCCTCATAATCAAAGCCATATGGAGCAGTATCAGACTCACATTCTGACTAGAATATGAGTATGACAAAGTCAGGCTAAAAAGTTAATATGATATTCCACAATTAGTTTATTCTTCAAATATCAAAATCGACTCCGTCGGGGTCAGTTCAAGGATGCCTTTGTTTCAGTTTTTAAGCCACAATATAAAGTCTTCAATTGTGTTTTCACTCTCGCAGCCTTATTTCTAAGTTCCGTCTCAACCTCCACCTTAAGCCCCACTGCAACCTCCACCTTAAGCCCCAGTGCAACCTCCACCTTAAGCCCCACTGCAACCTCCACCTTAAGCCTCACTGCAACCTCCACCTTAAGCCCCACTGCAACCTCCACCTTAAGCCCCACTGCAACCTCCACCTCAAGTCCCACTGAAACCTTCACCTCAACCCCCACTGAAACCTCCACATCAAGCCTCACTGCAACCTCCACCTTAAGCCCCACTGCAACCTCCACCTCAAGTCCCACTGAAACCTTCACCTCAACCCCCACTGAAACCTCCACATCAAGCCTCACTGCAACCTCCACCTTAAGCCCCACTGCAACCTCCACCTCAAGTCCCACTGAAACCTTCACTGCAACCTCCACCTTAAGCCCCACTGCAACCTCCACCTCAGGTCCCACTGAAACCTTCACCTCAACCCCCACTGAAACCTCCACCTCAAGCCCCAGTGCAACCTCCACCTCAAGCCCCAGTGCAACCTCCACCTCAAGTCCCGCCGAAACCTTCACCTCAACCCCGACTGAAACCACCTCAAGCCTCACTGCAACTTCCACCTTAAGCCCCACTGCAACCTTCACCTCAAGCCCCACAGCAACCTCCAACTCAAGCCCCACTGCAACCTCCAACTCAAGCCCCACTGCAACCTCCAACTCAAGCCCCACTGCAACCTCCAACTCAAGCCCCACTGCAACCTCCAACTCAAGCCCCACTGCAACCTCCAACTCAAGCCCCACTACAACCTCCACCTTAAGCCCCACTGCAACCTCCACCTCAAGCCCCACAGCAACCTCCAACTCAAGCCCCACTGCAACCTCCAACTCAAGCCCCACTGCAACCTCCAACTCAAGCCCCACTACAACCTCCACCTTAAGCCCCACTGCAACCTCCACCTCAGCCCCACTGCAACCTCCAACTCAAGCCCCACTACAACCTCCACCTTAAGCCCCACTGCAACCTCCACCTCAAGCCCCACCTTAAGCCCCACTGCAACCTTCACCTCAGCCCCACTGCAACCTTCACCTCAAGCCCCACTGAAACCTCCACCTCAAACCCCACTGAAACCTCCAACTCAAGCATCACAGCAACCTCCACCTCAAGCCCCACTTCAGCCTTCACCTTAACCCCCACTGCAACCTCTAACGCAAGCCTCACTGACACCTCCACCTCAAGCCCCACTGAAACCTCCACCTCAAGCCCCACTGCAACCTCCACCTCAAACCCCACTCCAACCTTCACCTTAAGCCCCACAGCAACCTCCACCGAAACCCCCACCTTAAGTCCCACAGCAACCTCCACCTCAAACCCCACAGCAACCTCCAACAAAACCCCCACTTTAACCTTTGCCTAAAGCTCCACTGCAACCTCCACCTCAAGCCCCACAGCAACCTCCATCACAACATCCACTCACCAGCAGGAAAATAAAATGAACAAATAGTAATTTATGAATGTTTAAAGGGCTCATGTCATACATTGTATTGTATTTTTTCACTGACATCAACTTAATCTTAGTAAACTTTTCTTGTTTGTTTTGGGTTTTTCTCTGACATAATTATACAGTTTGTTCAAATCTTCTGAATGTATATTGGGTTGTTTCATGATTCATTCCATTTCACTAAATGCAAAGGAACATCAAAACATTTGCCTTTTTCTATAAAAGAATAAAACTTTCACAATTGATAACAATAAAATGAAACAAAACCCCATATCTGCACAACATGAGGAGGGTGGGACTAATAGTGCATTGATTCACATCATGTAGCTTCACCTCAAGTCACCTCACATCATGTAGTCAGTAAAATAAATAAGTGTCTTCTAAATCTTCTAAATGTAGGTTACAATAAAATAGACTCATCTGTATGCAAAAGAAAAACATTGATGAGCAACTTTTCAACATAAAATTGGAGAAAGTGACTAACAATTAAGGCTATAAGAAACAATTAATTACATAACAAAATGCATCCTGCATATCTGTATGCAAATACCGGACAAACGAGAGGTCCAAGACAGGATCGCATATAGTTTAGGGCTATATAAAACTGTTTCTTGAGTTTTAACCATTTGTGAGAATAACACACTTTACGTGACAGGAAGATCTTAATGTGCATGTTAGGATGGAAAGCCTGCACGTGTGTACTATGTACTATAACGTGTACTAATTTTAATCCCAACGTATTTGACCTGAAATGCATTGCCACAATTTCCACCCTGCATGGTACTAACTAGCCTAGCCTTTTTGATCCAGAACAAAGAAAAATCTTGCTTGCATCATTCTGCTCGGGTTTTTGTATCGAAGCGGACCCATGAACACCTCTAATATAGGCCTATGTTTCCTACGTGACAAACTCAGTTCTCCTCCCAGCATTGTCCTGTGTACCAGTCAGTCTGTCCAGATCTTTTTATGCTGTAGTCTAGAGGCATCACATAACCTGTACATGACATTAGATCCATTCTGAGACAAAAAAAACTTTTTCTGATGTTACCATCTGCACAAAAAACTTCATTGTCTTGTTTCATTTCTTGAATCTGTGCACTGAAACCAAACCGTAACACTAACAGAACATTAAGTGCCATAAAACCGCCTACACACTGACACACAACCCTTCAAAATCTTACTTCACAAGCCACTGACGCATTTGAGGTGTGATAGACGGACCATCTCAGGGGAACATGTGGGGCTATATCTACATATTCGGCTCATCCTCTAATTGCAAATACTCCCAGTAAGAAAAACACAGAGAGATCATGAGTATCCATCCAGGCATGAAGATGTTGGCAGCTGTGGTTGTTTTATTTCTGGCGGTCGGCATGAGTGACAGCGTTATTCTGAATAAATGTGAGCTGAAGCAGCAGCTTCAGACCGACCTTACACTGCCTCCGAATATGACCGACGTGCTGGCGCAGAGTAAGTCTCCATCTCTAAATCCAGACCTTAATATCTGACTTGAGATACCGAACACTGATGCTTATGTGTGTATTAATATAGTTACTGTTTCACGGTTTGCAGGTGAGCTGAGCACAAAGATTTTTTGGTCACTTATATGGAAATGAGTGGTGGTGATTTTCTTCAAAAATGACCTTTCAGGTTTCACCAAATAAAGGTAGCCTATTTATATATAAATAAAAGTCTGTCTGTGTTAGGGCTGGATGATTAATCGAAAAGTAATCGAAACCGAAATTCAGAGCCTATAACCGACGTAATTTTACCATGTCGGTTATTTCGTTTTTTTAATCCTATTAATATTTCCCCCCACTGTGTGTTAATGTACTTTCCCCTTAAAACATATTACCGCGTGTGTAGTCACGTGACTCCACCCCGTCCAGTCTGCGACATTGAAGCAACATGGAGGGGAACTCAAACAGAGAGTCAACTCAGCAACAGGAGCCACTTGTACCAAAGAAACACGCAGTGTCCATCGTTTGGACGCATTTTGGCTTCAATAAAGACGACACCGAGCAAACTCAAGTCAAATGCAAACACGGCAGAAAAACTGTTATAGCGACCAAAGGTAATACCAGCAATCTGTTTCAACACTTGGAGCGCAATCACATTACCGAATATGAACAGTGCATGGCTCAAAAAAAGAGAGAGACTGACAAACGCCCAGCAACAAGTGCCTCCACAAAGCAGGTGTCGATAACACAAGCATTTACAAATGCTACACAATATGAAAAGGATTCAAGAAGATAAAAAGAAATAAGTGACGCCATTTGTTAGCCTACTACATCGCGGAGGAAATGGCTCCCATAGCTACAGTGTAGCACAGTGGGTTTAAACAACTCGTTAGAACACTCGACAGAAGATACACTGTGCCATCGCGACCATATTTACAATACTTTATTTTGTTTACAAAAATAACTATTTTTCAAAGTTCTTTATTTTCTACATTTTTAGGAAACTTTCTTTTTACATTAAAACTTAAATGACTATTTATAAGACGTTTTTATTTCAAGCATTGTTTGCTTTGTTTGATTCAATTGTTTGAAATATTTCATAAATAAACATTAATAGCTATCTGTGTGTTTCCTTATTTTAGAATCACAAAGATAGGATTATGCACTCTTTCATTAGAAAAAATAACCGTGAACATATTTACAGTATAAGCCTTGCCAGTGACATAAGGAAAAAAACATAATCGTTCAATAATCGTAATCGAGGTAACTTGTTCGATTAATCGCGATTATGATTTTAGCCAAAATCGTCCAGCCCTAGTCTGTGTGTGTGTGTGTGTGAGTTAGATTAAATTATCAAAATAATAACGAATGTAAATGTTAAAGCAAACACACACTTATACGCAAAATATATATTAATAAAATGTACACAAAAAAAACTGGATAGAGAAAAGACGTGATCATTTTAATAGTTAATCAAAAGAATTAATGCATTAAATAAGCATTTAATTACTTATTAAATTACATATAATTTTTTTATTATCTTTTTATCAGATTATTTTCAAATGCTACAGTTAAAAAGTATTTGATCTGTATTTGTGGCAATCTAAAATGATCAGATCTCCTTCTCATTTGCTTTATTTCATGTGATTTCTCTCTGTTAATTAAAGTTCAGTAGAGCTTTATTTTCTCTCTTTCAATCAGGATAAACATTCACAAAACAGCTGTTAGACTGGACATCTGTCTTAGCAACGTGTGTGTGTGTGTGTTTAGTGTTTACCTAGTTATACTTATGGAAAGTGAGGTCAATTTATGTGAGGATTGTTTTAAGTTCACTTAAAATAAAAGGTATTATATTTTTGAAGCCTAATAAATGTTTTTTAAAAAGTATAGCTTTCAATACACTGTAATGTTGAATGGCTATAACTAATGCTAAAAAAAGGGGGGGGGGGGGGGATTCTTGAGACATCAGTAGCTTTATTAGTATCAGTGAAACTGGCCTTCATTCATAAAAAGATACCATTAAACAAGTATTTAAAATATACTGTCTTTATGTTGTTTCTACATTTATTTGGAGATTAACAGTGAAATTATTCAATTATAAAAATATATTTCATTCTTTTTGTTTTTAATTGCGATTAATCACAGAAAATGTTTTGTGATTAATCCAATGGAATCCAGTCCACTTTATTTCTATAGCACATTTTACAAATACAAAGTTACCAAAGTTCTGCACAGAAGACTCAAAACATACAAAACAATTAATAATTTTTTTTTAAAACAAAATAAGAACATCAGGTTTAAAAATATAAAAAGATAAAAATGAATAAACAGTAAAAGAATCAAAGACATCAGAGGACCACACAACTCAAGCGGAGTTAAAAGCCAAAGAATAAAAATGCGCATGCGTGTACTGTTTTTTTTTTTTAGTAGGACTTGTTCAACTAACACAGATTTTTCACTTCGACTAGATAGATTGACTGAGCTGACCTCTATTAAATGTGTTCGGTTATATAACTGTTTAATTTTAAGTGGCCTTAAAGGGATAATTCTCTTTAGACAAGACTTAAAACCCTCAACTGTAGGAGCTGTTCGGACATGGAGGGGCAGAGCGTTCCAGAGTTTAGGTCCAACCACAGAAAAGGCCCTGTCCCCCCGAGTTTTAAGTCTTGACTTGGGGACCGCAAGCTGGAGCTGGCCCTCTGACCTCAGTGGCCGCGCTGGCGTATAAATTTGGATGAGGTCCGAAATAGGGGTGGTGAAAAAAATCGATTATTGATTAATCGCGAGTATGTTATGGACGATTATGAATCGATTATTACATTTTCAAAAATCGATTTTTTATTATTTAAAAAAAAAATTTGCATTATTATTATTGCCGCATCGCTGGATCTAGAGAGAAGCCGCCGCCGTCGAGGAAGAGACAAGACAGCGCCTGAAGAAGCCGGCCGTCTTCGCCACCTTCAGCCATCCGTGCGAGCTACGCTATCCGGCGACGGATCCTTTCTTGCAAAACTTACTGTCTAAAAGAGCAGCGAGTCTTTTTCAAGATGCCTTGCACTTCCTGCGGCGCGTGCAGAGCCCCGCACAGCGACGGAGACCGCCATGTGATCTGCGCTCTCTGCCTGGGCCAGGAACACGCAGCTCTTGCCCTCAGGGGGTTTGTGAGCTCAGCGACGCACTTCCGATGTCGACCCTGCGGGCCGCACTGCCGTCGTTTTCTGATGCAAATGCTCGCCGGAATGACTCCCTCGAGCGTCTATCTCTCCTTCTCCGCCCCCTCTCCCGGACTCGCAGCCGCCAGCTCCCGCCCGCGCTGCCGCCGCCTCAGGGGACGAGGTGCTTGATATGGATGAGGACGCGCTGCTGACAGCTGTTCTAACCGCATATAATGCAAACATTTTTTTGCATTATAAACTTTTTATTTACCTTGACATGTTTCGACTGCAACCTGCAGTCTTCCTCCACCTGAACAACACCTTCTTTCTAGAAGAGAATTGTCAAATTTCTACAGTATGTTGGTTCTGATCTACTTCCTAAAGGAAATAAGCCTTTCATTAATTTTTTATTGTTTAGTTCAACTTGATGAGTCACAACACAATGTGATGTATTAATTTCTGTGTTCTATAGAACATAAGTTACATACAAATAATTCTGAAGTTATAACTACACGACACAGAAAGTGCTTTGAGTTGTTGTTACTCAATAAAAGAGTTAAGTAATTCAGCAGCTGACTTTTTTTTAATACTGCAATCACTTTGTAGTGTTTTTTCGTTTACTGTAGTGAAATGGAAAATCAATAATCGTTAATCGAGAATCGCTAATAATCGAAAATCGACTGTAATCGAATCGGGACTTCAATAATCGTAATCGAATCGAATCGGAAAATCAGACAGATTAACCACCCCTAGTCCGAAATATATGTTGGAGCCAGTCCATTCACAGCTTTAGAAAAAAACAATAAAATCTAACAACTAAAACGAACAGGAAGCCAGTGCAATGAGGCAAGAATTGGAGCAATATGATTGCGCTTTTTGGTTCCTGTTAAAAGACGTGTTGCAGAATTTTGGACTAAGGCCCCATCCACACTACTGCGTTTCCGTTTAAAAACGGAGAATTAAAACGAATACGATCTCTGTCCACATCAGCGTTATATCTGCGTATTAAAATTGATCTCCGTTCACATTAAAACGACTGAAAACGCAGATCACGTGACCATTCACCAACACTGGGCATGCGCGTGCCGGTGTAAACGGTGGCTGACGAATCAGGGAAGGACACGTATTGACTGATGACACCCAATCATAGAGCCGAGCGTGAGCCTCTGCGTCAGCGTTTCGAACGTCCTCCGTTTTGTCCCGTCTTCACTAAAACGCCCTCCGGAGATTCAAAACGCAAAACAGAGCTGCAGCGTTTCTAAACTTCTCCGTTTTAGCTCTTCGTTTTTTCCATTTTAGTCTGGACGGGAGGTGCAAACGTAGCAAAAGGTCTCCGTTTTTAAACGAAAACGCAGTAGTGTGGACGGGGCCTAACTGTAAGCGTGAAATTGTGTTGTGATTTATACCGATATAAAGTGCATTACAGTAGTCTAAACGAGAAGATATAAAATAGTAATGGGCGATATAAACGATATGCAATATAAACGATACAAAATTGGTCTACGATATGGATTTTAATTCTATTGCACTATCGCGATAATGCATGTTGACGCAATCTACCCGCAAAATTTAGAGCCACGAGCTGCAACCGACTGCAACGCATCATCGTATTCGTCATCTTGAGTAAACATGGCTGAAAGCGAAACGGAGCTGGTGAAAAAAACAGTGCAACATCCATTGGTTCGGATTTAAGCCGTCCAACGAGCAGCAGCAAACTATACTCTGTAGGGGCAACAGTTCTGGCTAACGCCTGTTTCACACATACTCCGTTTGCAGTGAATAGGGTGTGTATTTTTTCCGTACTCATGTTAACAGGCCTGCACGCGGATGCGGTGCGGCAATACGTCCCAGGTGCAGCAGTGCAGCGATCGTTTCCACACAGTCTATTTTTGCTGTGCTGCACGTGCTGAATTAAAGTGACAGCGCATAGTTCATGGTCAAGTTGTAAAAATGTGAAAATATAGTAATCTTTTTTACTAATATAGTAAAAAAAAAATAGTTTTTTACTATTTTTCAATCATTTTCTTTTTAACTTTAAGCTCGGGGCAATTAAAGCAAGGAAACTACACAGTAGCATTACCTCAACAACGCAACATAATGGATGCACTTGTCTCTTCGTGAAACTTGCCACTTGCTTGAGCAACTTAATATATAAATCTATATAGAAGTAATAATACGTTTTTAAGTGTAGGCCTATTAAGTTTAAACGTGAATAGCCTAAGAGTGAAAGAGTGCGTATTACTACTGTCTGTGTACAAATAGAATCGCAATGCTGAAACTCTTTTATATTATTTTATAAAAGACACTTATAATAAAAATAGTGATTTGAAATAAAAAATAGAGGATTAATGTTGTTTGTCGTACAGCCGTAGATCAGTTGCGCACTGCAAACGCACCATATGTGAAAGCACAATAGCGCGTGCTGCTGCTGCACCGCACACACACCACCACACACACTGCATATGCACTGCACACGGAGTATATGTGAACAGGCGTGCACTAAAGGAAAGAAACCCAATCCTTTAAGCTTTTTCTTTGTTAGTCTCTGCAGCTAATGTACTTGAATTTTATTCATCTGCAACATTATGTTGTATAATTACAGTTTTGCATAATAAATGTTCTCAAAACTACGTACGTTTCTTTTAAAGCAAATACATTTAGCAGTTTGGCTTTCCTGATGGTCTATCTAACCTGTTCTGAAATGGTTCTATTATAATTTATATATCGTGATATATATCGTTATCGCAAGAGGCTGCAATGTATATCGCAATATGGATTTTAGGCCATATCGCCCATCCCTAATATAAAAGCATGTATAGCTTGTTCAAAACTGTTAAAAGACAAAAAAGGTTTAACTTTGGCTAAAAGGCGAAGATGATAAAAACTAGATTTCACAACTGCATTTATTTGTTTGTCAAGTTTCAAATCATTGTCTATTTTTACCCCAAGGTTAGTTACAACAGGATATACAAAGTCATTAAGGGGGCCCAAGTCTATCATGGGGTTTGTGGGGCCAAACTGCATGATCTCTGTTTTACTCTCATTTAGTTTTAAGAAATTTTGTGCCAACCACGCTTTGACGTCATTTAAACAGTCAAGTAGGGGTGTCAGGGGGCTGCCTTCATTCTTTCTGATTGGCATATAAATTTGACAGTCATCAGCATAAAGATGATAGGAGATGCCATGCTTTTTAAAAACTATTCCAAGTGGAAGGAGATACAGTGCAAAAATAATAGAATTAATCTAATCTAATCAAAAAGATTAATTGACAGCACTAATATATGTATATACTAGGGGTGGAACGGTACATGTATTCGTATTGAACCGAAACGGTACGGGCGTCACGGTTCGGTGTACGA
This sequence comes from Tiaroga cobitis, assembly GCA_030578255.1. Taxonomy (NCBI): domain Eukaryota; kingdom Metazoa; phylum Chordata; class Actinopteri; order Cypriniformes; family Leuciscidae; genus Tiaroga; species Tiaroga cobitis. The sequence continues at coordinate 52,720,496 of CM060591.1, forward strand.
ATTTACACGGAGAATACACGGTATAAAAATAAATAAAATTCGCGTGCAAATTAAGTAATGCAATGCGGAACTACTGTTAGATACGCGGGTTCTTTAGGGACACATAATCTGTACCATCGGTGATAAGGCAAAAACCAATAATTAACAAACAAGCATCACAGTAAGAGACATCAGATTCCAATTGTACTTTAAAAGAAAGTTTATTCTTTTAAAGGAGGTTGTTCACAAAAGATACCATGGCAGCTACCCCACAGCAGGAACACAGACCTGCATCACTCAGAAACCAAGCAGCTTTTATACCCCCCTTTGACAGAGTCTCTTCTTCTGTACTTTTCCGCTTATTCCAGTAAAACCAGATCTGGCTGGTTGGTTAGAAATACAATGGTCTGAAACTCCTCTAAACCCCCCTTCTCTCTGGGCTTTTGCTATCCTCACACCTGTGAGGTCAAAAGGGCTGAATAAACTTTGTCTTTCCTGATTACCCATCCTAACAAATTCAAAGGCTCTGTCTGACTATTTGCTTAAGTGTGTGTGTCTCTGTTCCCACCATGCAAATATTCCAGGGGAGAAAATACATGATTGAGAGAAAAGAAAACCCACACAATAGCAACATGAAAAACTAAAATATAAATTTTTCCACAACAATGGCTAGCTCTGAACGCGCGTTCACTTCAAACGTTGGCTTTATAAGCGTCCTATTCGCTTTGGACTACCGTTGAACTAGACACTAGGGATGCACCGAATATTCGGCCACCGAAAATTTTCGGCCGAAAATGGCCCAAAAGTGCATTTTCGGTTTTCGGCCGAAAGTCTTTTATCACCGAAACAATACGGCCGAAATGTTGTGATGACGCAAACAGAAACCGCGACCTGCACGTGCTTGTCTGAAGCAACGTGTCTGCGGTGTGGACGTATTTCAGTATTATATATAGCCTATATATCTGAACCCACGAAGCCTTGTTTATACTTTCGCCTGCCTCCGCAGCGCGAGTCTCCACAGACAGCGCGCGCACCTCTCCAAACGGTCGAGGCGTTTATAGTACTTGACGCGCTCGCCGTTGTAGCCTACTATTCTTTGAAACGACAGGGAGCGACTCAAGTAACTGTCCTCTAACCATCAGGAATAGGTGAGAAGAAGAAAGATATCATAAACACGTGACAATGTTTATTTTTTAGTATACCACCACCAATACAAAAATAATCTTGTAAACCCTGGGATTATTACTTGTGACATTACAAAAAAACATGTATGTATACAACTAAATTAACGCTCTCTTAATTATTTTCTAGTTTCACTAAACATATTTCATTAAGTTTCGTGTACATTTGTATTAAACATGGACCTTTGTTCATTAAAAATGCTTTTTATGCTATTGTTTGCTCATTTTTTAAAATGTAAGCAACTAATTTAGACGGGTGCTGGTGTGATGAGAAGTTCGTGCTCAGCTTTGTTTTAGAGAACATTTAATTTTAAAACCTTTCTGCAGGCCAGTAGATTATTATTTAATGTACACATGAGTGGGGACAAATTAAACATTTAAGTTTGAATTTTATTTTATACTGTGCATTGTGCTAAATAAATAAATATTTGCATAATTTGTAATTGATTTATTCTTTGAAAATTTTATATTAATGTATGCAATTGCATTGCCTTGATTTTAGTAAAGTTTGTACACAGTCATAGCCATAAAAGCAATGGTACTAATAATTGGCATAATTTCTTTCGGTTTTCGGCCTTGGTTTCCTCTTTTTCGGTTTCCGGTTTCCGGTTTCGGCCAAGAATTTTCATTTCGGTGCATCCCTACTAGACACGATAGACGCGAATTTGACGCTCTATTCGCGTTTGGTGTGACCGCATAATGGACAGGCTGCGATGTCAAGATTGCAATGCTGGAATGTGTGTATGTGTGTGTGTGTGTGTGTGTGTGTGCGAGAGAGAGAGAGAGAGAGAGAGAGAGAGAGAGAGAGAGAGAGAGAGAGAGAGAGAGAGAGAGAGAGAGAGAGAGAGAGATGCGCAGGCGTGATCGAACTGTGTGTGTGTGTGTGTGTGTGAGAGAGAGAGTGAGAGATGATCATACAGATCATTAAACCTGCAAAGTGTTTACTTATATTTGTTTACACTCGCAATAAAACACAACATTGTGCTTTTGTCACACTGTAAACTCTTGTCAAACTGTAACCTACAACTGTCACCCAACCAAAATCACACACACACACACACACACACACTGTTTTAAAAGCAAAACATATTTATTCAACTCCATTTCAAAACAGTCTGTGGGTCCCATCTTTTGGACATTCGTCATATTGCATTGGTTTTTATTTCTTGTCCCCGGAGCGCTAATCTTACACATTCTACATTGATTAAAAAAGAAAATCGAATGTAATTTTAATGGTAGTATTATTTTATACAGAAATCAATTATTTATAACTCAGATGAGAATAATGTTACATTGTTAATTAATAATGTTAATTAAAATGAAGGAAAACAAATATATTGATCTGAAATAAAGCAAATTCATTTTAAATGAATTCAGGTACAATTAACAAACATATCGCAATTTCTTTTTGTCTTTTTATTAATTTAATTAATAACATAATTATATAAAACTATTGTCAGTGCACTACAAATAAACTGGTTCTACGCCTTTATTAATAAAACTTATTTGAAAAATACAATGCCTTCTGCATTTTTGTTTTGCTTTTCCCTCCACTGTACCGAAATCGTACCGAACCGTGACGTCTGAACCGAGGTATGAACCGAACCGTAACTTCTGTGTACCGTTCCACCCCTAATATATACACATACATTTTTTTCAACTTAGTAAAAATCATAGAGGTCAGAGGCAACACTTCTATGAGGCCTTTATGTGTGTGTGTGTGTGTGTGTGTGTGTGTGTGTGTGTGTGTGTGTGTTTTAAATTAAGATGCATGGAGCCGAATTACGAAGCTGTAATTTTACTATAACGTGTCAGTCAGAGTGGGATGACTGTCTGAGCCATGGGGGACAGCTCACTCGACATGCCTCAGCATTTCAGTATAAGTGTGTGTGTGTGTGTGTGTGTGTGTGTGTGTGTGTAGTGGCGAGAGCTTCCAGAACGATTTTGCCATTATTCCAGAATGATTGTTAGCAGTGCAGGGGAAGGAATATGTGAAAGAAAGGGATAAAGAAAGGAAAATATTCAGCAATGGTATTATAAATCTTGTTTTCATTACCGTTTTCATGTAGATTCTTGATAGGCCACAGTTTGGTTCATCTGGTGTTGTGGAGGTGATCCGAGGACACATTTTGGATGCTGGTTGCCTAGTTGTGAGGGAGCTGAGATGATGACATAGAGTTTCCCTTGAGAAAAACATTGCATTTAGTGCGCTGCAAGTGTCTGTGAATGAAACAGCATCATGTTGATTCTTTCTGCTCCTGACACAACAGCAGAAGCAAGCCCTGGAAATAAAAAAACAAAAACGAAGAACATTTAAAACTCATCTTTTTTATCACTGATCCAGCTAAAAACTTAAAAATAAAGGTTATTTATTGGCATCCATGGTTCCATGAAGACTCTAAATGGTTCTTTAACACCGTGAAAATTTTCTAGTGACTGATCAAATCTAAAATTTTCAATTGGTCTAATTGAATTTCTGTGAATTGAATTTTATCAATTGTGGCAACAGTCTGTTAACATGGGCTCAATTCGAAATAATATATGTTGAGCCAATGGAAAAATTGGTTGGTGTTGGTCCAATTAAATATTTTAAATTGTAGTAGCAATTTTATTTCTCACTGTCCCAAAAGAAAAAATGGATGAAAAACGTAAATGCATTCAGAACACAGACAAAAGGGTTGACATTTTACCACATCACTTTATTAACCAATATTTTACTTTATTAATCATTTCTAACTCAGAATATTTGGTGAAAATACCTTTTTTTAAATTAAGGAAAAACACTGAATACATTCAAGAAGTCTAGATGTCATAGTATAAAACCTGCAAATAAAAACTTACATTAATGACAAAGTTCCCCTGCATCACATCTGACCAGTGACTTAAGTTACTTATTCAATTATATAATGATTAGACTTTTTGTCAGCCGATGTAGATTTTGCTTTATCGTTTATTTTCAGGTATGTAAAAATATCCAGGTTTTCAGGACTGCTTAAAATTACTGAAACGAGCGATAAGGAAAATTAATGGATGAATAAGAAAACCACGTGCTTGACGTGTTGATATTAAAAGGAAATAATAAGGCCCGAAAGAGGCCGACGCCAACTGCAATCTAACGGCACAGTTCACAAATCACACAAATTGCATCTCAGAAGTCGATCAAACCGTATTTTAGACATACGATACGAAGAAAAGAACATTGGCTGCCATCAGATAAAAATGTGGTAACGTTAACCGGGAAAACACAACAAAGCCAATGACTGCATGAACTCGCGATTCTAAAAATGCCTTTTAATCTTTATACCGGGTCCTAAAGCAAAACTTTGGAGAAGTTTTCAATACTCACCTTAACGTTTCAAAACGTGTGACAATGAATATCTGTATTAGGAATGTTTATTTCGATCTTCGGCTCTGCTCTTTCTCGCGCGCATTCGCATTTAAATTCTCCATACCAACGGTTTTCCTTCCTCGTGCGGATTTTGCGCATGCGTGTACTGTTTTTTTTTTTTTAGTAGGACTGTGTTCATCTAACACAGATTTTTCACTTCGACTAGATAGATTGACTGAGCTGACCTCTATTAAATGTGTTCGGTTATATAACTGTTTAATTTTAAGTGGCCTTAAAGGGATAGTTCACCCAAAAATGAAAAGTACCCCATGATTTACTCACCCTCAAGCCATCGTAGGTGTATGACATTCTTCTTTCAGACGAATACAATCGGAGTTATATTAAAAAATGTCCTTGCTCTTCCTAGCTTTATAATGGTGGCAGTGAATGGCCATTTACAGTATGTTTTGAAGTCAATAAAAGTGCATCCATCCATGATAAAAGTAATCCACAGTAATCCGCTCTGGGGGTTAATGAAAGGCCTACTGAAGCAAAGTGATGTGTTCGTGTAAGAAAAATGTCCATATTTAAAACTTTATCGACTAAAATAACTAGCTTCCAGCAGACTGCCGAAGCCATACGCATCGATTTACGGCGAAAGAGTAACACTTGACTTGACGCATTGAAGAACGCAGAAGCGCAGAGGATAGAGCAAAACAAAACACCAGTCACGAATTAGAAGTCTAAAATGACAACTTTTAAAGAGAAATGCCGGAGGAGCTTGAGTTTGTTGCCCAGCCTTGTTTGTTTGAACCGCGAGCGTCAAAGCTTACGCTACTCCTGCGTCATACATCGTCAAGTGTTACTCTTTTGGCGTAAGTCGACTTGCATAGGCCGTCTGCCGGAAGCTAGTTATTTTAGTCGATAAAGTTTTAAATATGGATATTTTTTCTTACACAAACGCATCGCTTTGCTTCAGTGCTGGATTACTTTTGATGGATGCGCTTGTATGGACTTCAAAACATAAACGGCCATTCACTGCCATTATGAAGCTTGGAAGAGCCAGGACATGTTTTAATATAACTGATTGTGTTCGTCTGAAAGAAGAATGTCATACACCTAGGATGGCTTGAGGCTATGATTAGTAGGCTACAATGCATCTTTTTGCATGGGAAATTATTTGGAAGTCATTTATTGAGCCAATATGTATAGGCCTAATTGTCAGTTTTTTACATTGTCCACTAAAAGGTTCTTTGGGGAAGCAACAATGGTTCTTCTATTGCCTCACTATAGGGGGGGGGGACCTTTTGGTGTGGGATGCTTATGGAGGGCATTAAGGGAGGATGAGACATTTGCCATGGATTTGATGATTTAGCGTTGTGTGTGTTTGTGCCCTTGACCCATGTTTCTGCTGGACCGCTGAGCTCTCAACATATTGCAGCTATTTGAAGATCTGTAATGGCTTTTCTGTGTGTAAGGGTATAGTGTAAATGGGACGGAGTGTGTATTTTATCTGTTAGAGAGAAAAAGTACAAATGTATTTTGTGTACTTAAATGTGAGAGAGTACAAATAAAAACCCTGGCGTGTCTTCATCTGATATTTACCTGATGCTTCACAGTTTTAGCCTATTGATAAAGGTGCACTCAGTTAATAAAGAAGTGAATAGTTTGAAAACTCCGCCTCTGTGTATACATATGAGATGAAGTGGCGAATTAAAATCTATTGTATTTGCCCCACCCAATGGCGTTTAGTGACAGTATTGGCAAAAAAACAACACACTTTAATAATAAACATCCAGTCACATGAGTGTCTCCTCATGCACCTGTCACCTTGTTTGTTCAGTGATCACTCACTCCACATCTGCTTCCACAAAGCACAGCAGCTGTAATCCTTTAAGAGGCTTAACTCACCTCTTTCTGTTTCTTCTTGCGAGTGTTTATGTGTGTTTGATGTTGGCACTTTAGGGTTTCGTCTTAATCCCAGACAGCAACATAGTATCCGCCCAGATCCGGCCCCATCTGGTTCGCAACGCATTGAATCCACATGTACAGATGTGGGCCGGGTCTAGGCCGACACTATGTTGCTGTCTGGGATTAAGACGAAACATGTCACAGTTTCCACAAAAATATGAAGCAGCACAACTGTTTTCAACATTGATAATAATCAGAAATGTTTCTTGAGCATCAAATCATCATAATAGAGTGATTTCTGAAGGATCATGTGACACTGAAGAGTAATGATGCTGAAAATTCAGCTTTGATCACAGGAATAAATTTTAAAATATATTCAAACATAAAAAGTAATATTTCACAATATTACTGTTTTTACTGTGTTTTTGGTCAAATAAATGCAGCCTTGGTGAACACTCCTTTCAAAAATTCTGTTTTATATCATAATTGCCTTTCAGACACTGAAAAAGTCACCATTTCAGAGACGACATCACATTACAATTAAGAAATAAATATGTATACTTTGACAGGACATTTATTTTAAAAAGGGTCTTGTCCAAATTGCAATATAGTGCAGGTTACTGGTGAGATCTGTTTGACTGTCAAATGTAATTTTTCTTTTAAAATATCAAATTAATGACAGTAACAGGACTGAGCTCTCAATAACCGAGAGGGTCTTTAGTCACCTATTGTTTGTCATTGCAGTTAATTGCAAAATGGAAGTGGTGACAGAGTGGTAAGAACATTTGGCGGAAGGTATATAATTTGATCTAAGGCAATGTCATTCAACAGAGAAAGCTCTCTGATCAAAGATAACGACAGAGCTACTTCTCAGTTTACTTTGCAAGCTCTAACCATACATCTCTCTGTATCTCCACATGGCGGGCAGTGACTGGAGCAGGGATGAGACGAAGTACATCCTCTAATGGATACCAAAGTACATCATCTCGAATAGGCCAAGAGAATCTGTTCGGACCTCTGATGTGCATGCATTTCACCTGGATGTCCCGGGGTAAAGGTCATCTCCATATTTAACCACACACCACTTTCCAATGACCTCGGAATTGGTCCAGTCAACTGTGTTGTCTTGTATTGGAGTTTGGCTGTCACGCAGGAAACTGAAGGCCTGAGATCCAGGGCACTGGCACCGAAGCCTCCAGCTAGCATAGCTTCATAGCTTGATCCCCGGGTTCGGTTGGTGATCAGACTCGGGACTCGTGGACGGACTGTTGACTGCAGTATAGACTTTTATGCTGCACTGGTCTTTGCCATCTCCTTCGCCTCAACACCATTGCATTCTTATATGCTTTTTTTCTTTCCTTGTTCTCGGTCTCTCTTATACTTCTTTTTTTCCCATAGAAGATACCGTTCCCTCCTCTCTGGATCCTGGTTTCAATTAATTCTATGCAAATAAGGCAGCAAAGTAAGGAGCATAAGTATACAAATTAAAAAACAGATCCATAAACAAACAATGGTAACTAAGCATGTGCTCGATGCTCATATGCAGCCGACTCAGGCGTCGCTGGTTTTAGCTCAATAACACACAAAATAACCTTTATAAGTCCCTGAGTTTGTCCTAATCCTTAAATTGCATTTGAAGGTTTTCAAATTTTGGCGCACCAGCATGAGAAACCAATAACACACAGATCCAAGTAAATAATCTTTCTCACTCCCAGAGAGGCACTAAATATCAGTGAAGTAGAATCATGTGTCTCACACATGTATCCTAATGTAATGTTTTCGTATAACATTAGAGGGCACCATCTCATTTAAACCGAGAGATGGAAATCTGATCCAACATAGGCTACAGGCAGTACACAGATGAAGGTAAAATCTTCCGCTTTTAAAATAAAACGCGCGTAAATGAACGAACCCGCTCTATCCTGTCGGAATGATTCTCATTCATTACTGTAATGATTTCCGTTAAGTTTGAGTCAAGCCTTAACAAGTGACACACTCCGTGAAGTGAGTAAGTGCGTTACCTGTAGATACCTGTAAACACCTTTGTCGTGCCTGAGGGAGTGAGCGCAAAACACACACACACACACACGCGCGTCATTTCCTTAAAGAGGCAACGAACGACGTTTCGTTGCAACCGCACGCGTTTTGTCACTGTCTCATGTCGCTGTGAAAGTATTCTGATTTTTTACCGAAAATGGGGTTTACCACACTTGAAGAACAATCATTTCTACAGGATTAACATTTTGTGTTTACTCGAAGATATAATATGTGAATACTGGATTAAAACTCGCTGGCAATAATGCGGATACGGATCTATATCAGTGTCAGTGTCATCTTGATATTAATCCAGAAATCCACCTCAGAGGGTAAGATGATTTATTTTATTAGTATCGTATTAATATAATATTATTATGTATTAGCTTGAAGTGTTATTATTTATTACATTTTAATAATAAATACTGAATACATTTATTATTTACTTTTTAAAATATTTATCCGTAAAATATTTGTTGTTGTTATAGTGTCATTAAATATTGTAAAAATTAAATAGTAAATATACCCATTCAGTGACACTAAATATTGTTAATTAATGATTACATTTATGTTAGAAATTTTTACTTTAGATTAGGTCAAAGGTCAATGGGTTGATTGCAAGAACTGATATAGGCCTACATTTATGGCAATGCAGTGTAAGTTGGATAAAAGTGAATTCCAAATGTATAATGTATATTCAAACATATTTTAATCACTAAACCCACTGTAAAAAAAAAGTTGGTATAGCTATAACTTTAAGTACAATCAACTTGGATGTTTAAGTCATTTCAACTTAAACTGCATTAACTGACTTAAAAAATGAGTTGAATCTTGTATAACTTATAAAAAAGTTTAAAATTGCTTAACTTATTTTGAAGAGTTAAAGCTATGTAAAAACATATAACTTATTTATCATATAATTTTTTTAAGTTACATTATATTTTCTAGTTGCCTTTAAATGGCGTTATATATTCAGGATTGAATATGAATCATTCATTGGAAAACCCCATATTGAATCTTATCATATCTTGATTTCTAAAGGTCCATGCTCTTAGAGCTGTTTTTACAGTGCTGTTTAACATGATACGAATAAGAGGATGGTTTTATGTGGTCCAAAGGGCTTGTTACGGGTGCTCTTTTTTAATTGCACTCACACTTGAGATTAATCCCAAACGCAGGTGTTTGAAAAACTCATCCGAGAGGGACTCAAACCTTTCTCTCTTTACTGTCAGTCCTGTCTTTCGCAATTGAACATTTCACACATTCCTAATGCATGGTTAAAAATGAGACATCTGGCCAGAAGTACAGTCCTGACACGACATACTGTACTCTACACATTAACTAAATCCATAAAAAAGGTAAAAGTTCAAGCACATAACAGCTGACTTGCAAATAAATCTGATTAGACTCAGTAAATTAATCTGATTAGAAGTTTCAGATGTGATAAATGGCAGGTGTAAAAGGCCTCTCATTTAGATTGGGTAAATGATTGTGCTGCACAAATAGATCTGATTTCAGTCATAACGCAATTTGAAGGCAATTTCAACTGCATAAAAAATATATATTTTTTAAAAAACTTGGTCCCGGAAGTAAAACACTTTTTTTTTTTTTTGTAATGTGAGATGTTTTGGGTGGGAGCTTGTATGTTCTCAGAAGTTCGGCCTGTTCTTTCTTATGAAAAGAGCATAAGACAGACTGATTGACACCAGGTATCTTGTTCTATTCTGTGATTTCTCAGAATGTCAGCGATGAGAGAAGTGGGCGGATGTGTGTGTGTTTGTGTTCTTCTCAGTGATGGAACGACTAGTCATGGTTAGCTATTGGTCAATAGTCAGAACTCAGAACTGGAAAAACATGTTTGAGAGCGTCATTACACCCAAAAAAAAGCACCACAAAAATAGCACATGTGACAAGTGACTGACTGATGATGAGGCTGATTAAGGCTTTGTCCACACTCAGGCTGTACGTCTACATTAATCCGTCACGTGGCTTATGTCATTGTTTTTAAATACCTCCGTTTTCAGTAAGACAAGGCAAGTTTATTTATATAGCACATACACAATGGTAATTCAAAGTGCTTTACACTTTGCAGAAATTTAAATAATCACAGTGGTCACGTGACAGAGGTATGCGCGTGACGTCACCGTCGGCCGCAGTGCCCGCAGTTACGCACAGTGAGTGGCAAAAAGACTGAGCGGCTGCATCGTGAATGCCGCGAAAAACAAACAAAACACATATAAAGCGGGAAAGAGCTTTGCGATTGACTGTACAACTAGATTTGACAAAAAATCGGAGGTATATTTTTACCGACTGCCGAAAGCTACAGAACAGAGGAGCAAAGGGATCGCCGCAGTTCACAGAAACAACTGGATCCAGGCAGCGAAAGCTGGATTTGCAGTTATCATTTTGTGTCAATATGCTTAATTTAGGTGTAAAATCATACCCTACATATTGTATTTTTATATATATATTAACAACTCATCAATTAAATATTTATCATTGCATATTCTGCTTTATTGGATGTTTTTAAATAAACACGGCCAAAAAAAAACAATACAAGTTTTAGGGCAGGACGATATGATGACACTAATATAAGTGATCACCCGGATTTAGACCTACCTATATTGTATTTATATAAAGCGTTCACAGGCAAATTTGCTTTATGTTTAGGTCTATATTGCTTTTATTTCCCCGCTGTCGAAATCAGGCACACATCAATGTCAGGCAACACGATTCCTGGTTGCATGTCAATATCCATGGATTACTGGATCTTTGATAAGTTGTAAGGACCACTATATTGAGTCCAACATTTAGTTTAAATTGATAATCGTTCGTTTTACTCGCATTTTCGCAGTTTCCCCTATTAAATCCAGCCACGCAGCAGCTCTTTTGCCACTCAGTCCAGCTGAGGGGGCTTGTTCCGGCGGGAAAGTGAAGTGACGTCAATGCATTCCCTCTATTGGTATTGTGGCTGTTATGTGCTCTTCACTTTCACACAGTTGCTAAAATAAGTTACTTTGCAAACTCTTCATATTACAGTCCTGCAAAGATGACAGAAAACTCACTCGCATTTGCTGTCCTGCGGTAAAACACGAGCGTTTTAGACCAAACATATAATGATGAGTGAGAGCGACCTGGACGCATCAGTGAATGAGAGATTTGAGATATTTTGCTAAATAAAATGATGCTGTCAGAGGAATTGCGTGATAACTTTATAATGCCTTGTTCTGTCTGTGACATCTCAGTGAGTGTTGTGAAAAGAAAACTCAGTTTTATTTATAATGCACTATGTGTCGTAAAGATGTTTTTGAAAGAATCTGTTCTGCTCGCGTCTGCTTTCAAAAATACCATGAAACAGTACAAATGTGAAATATTAGTGCAATTTAAAATAACTGTTTTCTATGTGAATATATTGTAAAATGTCATTTATTTCTGTGATGCTGTTACGTTCCTCAGATGGTAAATCCAGGGGGAGGAGGAGCAACAATATTTGAATATAAACCAGGGCAAAAGAGGACAGGAAGTCAGATTAAGGTGCAAACTAAAAAGTGTATTTATTACTATATTTAGCAAAGAAAAACCAATACAAAACTACTCACTCAGAAGAAGACAGCGAGCAAACAAAGTAAAACCACAATTGACACAGACTACATAACTGAGGAAACTAGGTTCAACACTAAATGAACCACTCAACAGTCCCCTCTTCACTGAGGAGGTTTAAAGAGGAAACCAGACACTATTCTGGACTCACAAAATATCTAAGTCAATGTTCCACACACTGGTTGACTGGGCTGTCTCTAGTCTGCTGGGCTGGCCGGTTGGCGGTGGACTGCTCACGGGTGTTCTCTCTGCAGTGTGAGAATCAAGCCTTCTTATCCTCCAGTCACTGAGTGTTAATTAGGCACACCTGCTGCCACTCACTCACGCAGCTAAGACACTGGGTACGAGAGAGAGAGAGAGAGAGAGAGAGAGAGAGAGAGAGAGAGAGAGAGAGAGAGAAACAAAGAACAAAAAGAACACACCCCAAACCAAACACATGTCCCTTAAGCTCGTAACAGATGCAAAGCTGAATTTTCAGCATCATTACTCCATTTAATTTTTCTTTGTTCTCATTAACTTGTTGCTATCTGACATAAAAGACAAATTAAGAGTGAGGAGAAAAATATGAGGGCAAGCCAACAGGAGAATAACACGGCTGCCCCCTGCCTAATACTTATTATTTAGCATATTTCAATGCCAAATACTAATAAATATGTCGCATTACAACAATCAAATGACTCTATAGTCTTTTTAAAACACATCTGAAGGCATTAGCTGTGCAAAGTCCAAAGACTGGATAAAATTTTAACATCACACATGGCAGAAGACAGAAACTGTCCCGATCGACGGGAATAATCTGGTTAAATGGCGTCTGATTTAAAATAAAATAAAATGTTTTAATTGACAAGAAGTAACATACAAAACTCTCGTAGAGGAAAGAATATACAAATATTGTCAATATACAAAAAGTATTAACCAAGCAGAAAACAACAACAGCAACAAAAAAACAAAGAGGGGGAGCTACTTCAAAATACACAAGTCAAAGGCAAAATAAAATTCACATTTGGAGTGGCACACACACACACAAGGGGAGATTAATCAAAACAGTAGTTTCCTAGATATGTCACTACACATTTTCCTTGCGATTTGAGTAGATTTAATCTTTTTCAGTGAGGTACAAAACAATTTAAAATCATTTATAAACCAAACAAAGGAAGGCTTGGAACATCTCCACTTACTGCAATGAATATAATATTTACCCATAAGAATGATCATATTCATTAAATCTGATACTGATGAATCTATATTATCCATATAAAAGAGGATGTGTGGCAAGGTGAGAGTGGGGTTAAATGGCTTCTGATAGCATACAGCAAGTGTGAGCGTGTGTGTGTGTGTGGGTGTTTAGCTTGAAGAGCCAGCGGGAAGCATTATGTGGGAAGACTAGAGGTATCGGTTTATCATAAGACCTTGAAGTGAGCGAATGCTGGGAAAGGGGAGCCTGTAAAGACTTGTTCATCCCAACAAACACCAAAAATCCAGCACTAACTGCTGAAAGTCGTTGTTTGTTGGTGTGTGGCTCGGTCTGAAACAATACAACAGAAATGACTGAAACGGTCTGTTTACGTTAAAAAAACAAATATTATAGTTTGTGTACATGAAGCAAATTAACCCTGTTTCAAGACTATTAAGATATTTTTGTTATTCCAGCATTATTTTTATGAAAATTAACAACATTTTTCTATCAAGGCACTTTTTTTTTGTGATTCAAAAATCACTTTCTACTGTAAAACAGTAATGAAAATAATATTTTCTGGACAAAAATAATTAGACAAAACACTACCAAGGAAAAAAACAAACAAATTAACAGTTTTATTCAGCAAGGATGCATTAAATTGATAAGAAGTGACAGTAAAGATAGTTATAATGTCACAAAGATTTTTTTAATTCATATAAATGAACTTTCACATTCTTTTGAACTTTCTATTCATCAAAGAATCATTTGGGGAAAAAATTGTACACTGTTTTCATCATTAATAATAATAAGAAGAAATGTTTCTTGAGCATTAAATCATCATATTAGAATTGTTTCATAATACCGGTTTTACTATTTTCACAGTTTTTTTGTTTTTTACTGTAGCAACCCCAAACTTTTGAACGATAGTGTAGGCTATATATATATATATATATATATATATATATATATATATTCAGTAAAACAAATACTACCATTATTATTATTACTTTATAAACAATTTACTAAATAACTGTACTTTACAAAAATAACTGTATATTTAAATATATAACTTTTATGCATTATAGTAATGCAAAGGAGAATTGTATTACTTTACAATTGTCTTAAGATAAATTAATACATGATTGACTAACTGTATTTTTTCTATGTACATTTCTGAAATGCACTTTCTGTAAAGCTGCTTTGAAACAATATGTATTGTGAAAAGCACTATACAAATAAATTTGAATTGAATTGAATTAAGAATAATGTTACAACGCAAAAAAAAAGAAGAATGGTCCTAAAAACAGGCTTAATTTTCACTATACAACATGTATAATTATATTAGAAATTTTGAAGTTTTACCCACATACGTCACAGTATTCATGTCTTTTTAACGTACTTTGAATGGGAATCCTGCGCATTGTTTTATTTAGCATAATAAGAAATGTAACATGCATGAAAATCAGGTGGTCAGACTCTAATATGCTCAACTCTCTTTTAGCCGTGAGTCGGCCGTCTCCTCCTGTCAACGTGTCCGTACAGTGTGACAACTATGGAGTTGAAGTGCGATGGGAATATCCCGATCTCAGTCAGGACGTACACTTCTTGGTGGAGGTGGGAGAGTCAGTCAATCCCAATGAAAGGTAAATGTTCTGAGGGAAAAAACCCCGGGCAAACAACAACAGCTTCACAGCCTTTCATAGTCTTTAAATGTTCATTTCTAGCTTGATAAAATGTCTGCTCAATCCTTTTAAAGTATTAGTCAAACCATAATGCTGTTCATATGTAGTTTGAAAGTGTTTTGTCTGCTCACTGTAATTATCTATCTGTGTCCCAGGAAATATGACACCACAAGAAATCTAAGTTTAAACATATCCAGTATGCTGTTTAATTCAGCATACAACGTCTACTTCCCCACTGTGACGGCCGTGCGGGGAGGGAAGAGTTCAGATCCTCGCGTCTCCGATGATTCTTTCAGCTTCAATAAACTTGCCACCAGCAAACTCAAGTGTATGTTAAGCCTGTATTATTGGTTGAACTCTGAAATATCATCTATCGTAGAGCAAACACATGTAGTATGATCTAACAGTACTATTGTGCCTTCAGGTTATTTGGATTTTCCCGAGGTTGAACTTTCTCCCAAAGGCGGGAAACTTCACATCCAGTTCGTCAACCCTCTGCATCTGTACCGAAACACGCCGGCTCTGAGGAACCTCACTGATGATCTGAAATACACTGTTGAAACAGAAGAGGTAACATTCACTTTCTTGTCCACTTACAGGAATACTTCACACTCAGACCTCAAGAATCTTCAGCAGCTTTTTTCTAGTATGATCATTTATAGCTCAAAAAAGCACATTAAAAATTAGCCCTATGACGCTATAAGTCTTCTTAAGTCATATGATAGACTTTCGTGCGGAAAATTAAGAAATGATTTATCCTAAAATGAAATCCTTCATGAAAATATTTACGGCTCACCGAGCCTGCATTTATTTAAAAAAATAAAAATACAGTAAAAACAGTAATATTGTGAAATATTAAAATATTTGTATATATGTAAAAAATGTAATCTATTCCTGTGATCAAACCTGAATTTTCAGCATCATTACTCCAGTCTTCAGTGTCACATGATCCTTCAGAAATCACTCTAATATGATAAAACATTTCTGATTATCAATGTTGAAAACAGTTGTGCTGCTATATGGTCGTCTATATCTGAAGGAAAATACAGTGCATAAATATAATGACAGAATAATTCATTTTTGTGAACTGTTCTTTTAACTGTTGATTACTCCAATTGTAAACCTTTCGGGGAGCCCAGAAACACTTCTGCTGCAAATCCTGTGTGAGTCTCAGTGTTTTTTCCCCCACAGGGTTGGACAGAATCAACCTGTGAAATGAAGACTAAAAGATGCGAGGTGTCCATTGGGTTTTCTGAGCTCAGAGAAGATTACTGTGTCAATCTCACTGGACAAATCGGAGATAGACAACTCAATCTCAGAAGAGGGAGTTGTTTCAAAGGAGACATAAGATTCTGTAAGTGCACATTTAACCAAACAAACTGCCATTTATATCAACATTTCAACAGCAGATAATATAGAAAACGCAGCATCCATGTAAATAGTGCTTGAAATATAGACAAATCAGAGTTTTTATTTACACATATTTTATCAGTATATCTGTGATGACTTTACTATTATTTCAAAGTATTCAAAAATATTGTTGTCTCGATTTCAATCCATTCTCACTTTTAAGAACCGATTTCGATTCTTAAATCCCAAGAATTGATTATTAAGGGTAATTCAAGCGAAATTCGAAGAACGAACAGATGTGACGTTATTTCAGACAAAAATCAGGCCGAAACAAAGTTCGCTTGGAGTTTGTTTTGGGAGTTCAAACCAAAGCAGCAACCTTCCTTTCTCTCTCTTGAATCCAACACAGAAGTGACTTAAAGTGCAATTCATCGACTGGCCACTAGAGTCAATCCCATAGACCTGCATGTTAAAATGGCTAACTTTACAAAAACAAAACAAAAAACTGTGTTTACAGCCTGGTGCAAAAAGTGGTTTTGGTCTATATAGCTAATTTTGCCCTTCATGACAACTGTGACGAAGAAGTTTACCCCTAAATGAAGAAGTCTACGCTCTTTTCGGGTGATGCGTGAAACATTTGCAGCGAGCCTCTTCCAATAAAGCTTTGAGCTTTGTTACTTTTAATATGAAACAAAGTCTCATGTTACAATTCTTATGAAATTCAAACAATAAATGCAGTTTTGGCGCTCTTAATGTGGCGTGACAGATCGCCGAAGTGGCACGTGAACCGATCATCTCTTCCGCTTTAATAGTAGTTATAGCATGAAATAAACAATAATGAACACCAGAAAGTATGTTGAAAAATACAATACAACTTACTGAAATGTATCCTGTCTCATGTAATCGCTGAATCAGGTTTCAACGTCAGCTTGTAAACAATATAATGTCACATTTACCTCAGAAAAGCTTGATTGACAGCTAGAAAAATGATCTATAGAGATGAGCATTTTTCTAAATATATGCACTATATTACATATTGTTATATTTTTACTTAACCCATTCTTCAATATTTAATATGTTTGTATAAATCCATAATGCAAATGTTTAAACGGCTTAAATGTTTATATTTAAAAAAACGAGTTGGAGTAGAAACATAACTACCTCATAAAACGTTATTATAAAAACCGCCTTGTGTGCAATTTAAATGTTTGCATACAAATCAGTTCATTTTTACGTATTTTTTTTTCCTTGAGAAAAGTAGATGTGCTGTAGGCGACCTGATATAGATCCAAATGAATCAACAGCAAATCGAATAGAATTTAAAGGGGAATTGAATCGAATTGTGAAATTTGTCAATGCCCAGCCCTATTTCAAAATGTAGAAATAACTTGTCATTAGTAGATGCATCCAAACTTTTTGACTTCCAACAAATTAGGTTTCCAATTAAAGCAGATTTTACCAAGGAAAGTAATTTTTTACACGAGACAAAACAGACATGGGGACCAGGCATGAAACCGAAACCCAGCAATATTAAAGGAGATTAAAAGACAAACAAACCCAACGCACAGCTGAGAATGATGTTTTTCGTTCTTCCACACAGATCCACCGTTCACCGTGTACCTGTTTCCAGTGCTGGGGGTCGCCTTATCATTGCTCTTCATAACCGGCATCATTATGCTGCTAGTGAAGAAATGTAACTCGGATATTAAGAAGCAATCTATGGCTGCGTTTCCCAATTTTTTGGTAAGTTGATGTTTGACCTGTTCTCAATATTTATGTGGAAATTCTTCATTATAATATATATATATATATATTTAGGGCTGTGAAACGATTAATCGCATCCAAAATAAAAGTTTGTGTTTACATAATATATGTGTGTGAACTGTGTATAATTATTTTGTATATATAAATACACACACATACATGTATATATATTTAAGAAAAATGTGATATTTATATATAAAATATTTATATTTATATATAATACAAATGATACATATATATACAAGCAAATATTTCTTAAATATATACATGCGTGTGTGTGTGTGTATTTATATATACAAAATAATTATGCACAGTTCACACACATATATTTTGTAAACACAAACTTTTATTTTGGATGCGATTAATCGCGATTAATCGTTTCACAGCCCTAATATATATATATATATATATATATATATATATATATATATATATATATATTGATAATTATCCTTCATCTGTGTATTTACGTCATTGGTGCACAATCCAGTTAATGCAAGACATTAAACAACACATGAATATCTACGAATTGAACAGCACTACAGTGTCACAATTTTTTGTTTGAGTTCAGACATTAGAAATTTTGATGAGTCAGTTTAAAAACCAAGGCAGAAGTGTTACAGCACAGTAAAGTGATATTTTGAATATAGATAAAGATTAATATTATACGAAATATGTAACTTCAAAAAACTAGACATATTACCTTGGCAACTAACTGGAATAAAATAAGCTGAAGTACTAAAATTACATTTAAGTTATATATATATAAATGAAAACTAAATAGAAATACAAGAAAGCTAATAAAATATAAAAAGGGCATAACAAAATTACTCAAATTAATTGAAAACTGAAAATATCAAAATAAACACTATTTCAAAATAGTATATAATAAAATATTTGAAATATTTGAAGAAAACCAAAAAATCTAGACATGCTGCCTTGGCAACTAACTGAAATAAAATAAGTTATAGTTCTAAAATAACTCAAATGAAATATAGCAGATCATGCTAACCTGTTTGTGAAACCATAGGAAAACTACTACAATTCAAATGAAAACTGAAAATAAAAAAAGCTATTTAAAAAAAATACTAAATACTTGTATAGTATGATCATGCTAAGGCACGGTTCACCCAAACAATGACATTTTTGTCATCATTTACTCGACCTCACGTGATTCCAAAATACTTTCTGTCATCAAAACATCAGATGTCTCAGTGTTTTTATGTCCTTACGACAAAACTCAATGGGGTCCAGTGTCGTTTGCTTCCCAATGTTCTCCTGAACATCTTTTTTAGGTGAACTGTCCCTTTAATTAGTCAGTTTTTAACCTTATGTCTTTGGTGTGAATTTGTTGCCCAACAGCATTCCCACACAGGGCTGCACAGTGACTGTAACTTGTCTCCTTCTGGTTTGGTAGGTTTTCACGCCAACACAAACACACCTGTGCGAACCGCTGAAACTTTACGCGGAGGCTGTGGCCAGTGAACTGCGCATCGAACCCAAAGAGCAAACCACGTTAATAGAGATGTGCAGCGATGACGACCCGTCCTCCGGTGACGAGGATGTGGGAGGCCGTGACCTGGACAATGCAAGTCCGTACAGGGATAATGACCTTGATGAAGCCGATCCGGGCGACGCTTCGAGTGGCTACGACTGTCCACACGCACTCAGGCTGGAGATGAGTCCTGGAGATATGGTGAATGCTTACGGGCTCTAGAGACTCCCTAAGGCAGGTCTAGAAGTGAAGGAAAGTCCCATACAGACAGTAAAAGCACCCGTCTCCGGGAAGTTCTGGGAAAATGACACAGGTTATGACTGTTCATACAAATATAAGCCCTCACATGACATCACGAAATGGAATTTTCCCGAGTTTTTCCGGTTCGTGGCAGAATTGAAAAACGTGTTTGGCTTTTGTCTTCATTACAATGGCACTCCCGCTTTCATATGAATCGAAACTCCTTCGGCATTTCTTGCTACATGTGTATCTTCAGGGCGGCCAGAAACATTTCCTTTGGCTTTTGAACGAAGATTTACAATTTTTTTTTACAAGTGCTGCTCAGGTCATGTGACTGCCATTGCAGAGTAACTGATGTATTTTGTTTGTTTCTATGGCAACACTCACTCACAACACAAACGGATCACTCATTCAGCAGTTCTGTTGAGACTGACAGCAAAATAATCCATTAATTCACCTCGTTATTTATTCTTGTTTTTAAATATGAAATACAACAGGTATGCAGGGAGCTGTAATAAAATGGCACATCAAATGTACACATACCGTTCAAATGTTTGTGGTCAGTATGCGTTTATTCAGCAAGGACACATTAAATCCTGAAAAAAAGCATAATTTTCCACGCAAATATGAAGCAGCACAACTGTTTTCATCATTGATAATGTTTCTTGAGCATCAAATCATCATATCAGAGGGATTTCTGAAGGATCATGTGACACTGAAGACTGGAGTAATGATGCTGAAAATTCAGCTTTGATCACAGGAATAAATTACATTTTAACATATTTTCACATAGAAAACTGTTATTTCAAATGGTAATAATATTTCACAATTTTACTGTATTTTTGATCAAATAAATGAAGCCTTGGTGAGCGGAAGAGACTTCTTTTAAAAAGATTGAAAAATCTTAACGACGACAAACTTTTGGATGGTTGTGTATGCATAAGTTAACTTTGTTTTTGCATGCCAGAGCTTCTATAAAATACTTCCAGCTTGCAAATTACAATTTCCAACAAAAATGTGAACACACAACTCAGAAACTCATAATTGCTGTAATTCCGACATGATGGGGAACATTAAAGCAGACGGTCATGTAGCAGATCTTCAAGCGCACATCCAGATGAAAACAGGAACGTTTATTTCAGGTCAAAGTTATTTATTGTTCACTGTTGTGAATGACATTTATGCACATATCATGAGATTTTGAGAAGCCGTCCTGTCCATCTTACAGGCAGCTGATAGTTTGCCTTGAGTTCAATATTGTGTCACTGGTGAAAATGCGATTAAATGTTTTTATTAAAAGTGGGATTGGGATTTTGTATTTAAAAATGGTTGGACTTTAAAAAAAAAAAAAATGTATGTGATGAATAGGTTTAATTACATTTTTGTACATAAATATTTACCTTTAAACAGTCAAGCCTGATAAATAGAACAGTTCTATACATTCCATTCATTGTGATGTATCCATGGCAACACTATTCATAAACATCATTTAGAACTGCTTATACACTGCATGAGTAAAATAGAACATGGAAGTCCTGGTAAGGGAAATGATGTTATGTCTTCAGTAAGGTCCTATAGTCTCCGCTGGTGTCCGGAGCAGTCTCTGCCGTCCTACGAGAGCTTCATGCCCTGAACGTTTGCTCTTAAATTAACCATCTGTTTCTCCTGCATCTGTTTCTCCTGCATGAACGCCAGTTTGTTGGCTTTCTTCTCTGTCCTCCTCTCCTGAAACGATGAAGGAAAAACAATGAATGTTCGGTGCTTTTTAGCTATATATGCTGCTAAGTGGTTAAATACAAACCCATTTTCATCCTTCAATGTAGTTCTGACGGATTGTTCCCACCGGTTTTATTGTAAAACAAGAAAAAAAAATCCCAAGTCTCCTTAACAAGCTAATAATGTTTGACAGGCGATAACACAAGGTGGATAATCACTGGTAAATACAACATAAACTGCAACAGATTCATATTTTAAAGCCCCCCTGTGGTGAAAAATGAAGGTTTTAATGTTGTTTTTATGTCTATGTGGAGTATTTAATGTGCTTTAAGACAAACCATGTGTTAATTCATAAGTCGACAGCATTGCTGAGTATTTTCTGCTTAAAACTGCAGTGAACCAAAGACAGTCTCAAAAACACGTTTGAAATCGCTGGTGTTTCTGACATCACACACTACCTTGTAACCAATCAGATCAACGTGTGATCGTCAACGAGTGGATCTCTGAGCTGGTGTGAGTGAGTGAGTGGAGGCGGGGCTCATTTGCATATTCATAGAACCACGTATACTAAATGAGGCAAGGGTGTAGAGTTACATTCAAGCTATTTTAAGGCATGAAGACATTTTTTTTACAGGAAAAAAACGTTTTAGTATGTCATTTTGGTGATCAAAGATGAGTTTTAAGGGATAAAGTTGAATCCAGGAGGACTTTAAAAGAATGACGCGTCAGATTCGACAAACGAGGCGCTGCCGTACCCACCTTCCTCTCGCTCTTGATGGCCTGTTTCCTGGCTCTCTTCTCCTCTATGCTCTCGTCCCGCGAGCGGGGCTGCGTTGAGACTCTGGGAAGGTCCGAGTCGTTTATCCTCTCCATCCTCTCCACCTGTTTGGCTGTCGGGCCTCGTTTCCCCAGAATGTCCAGAGGAATCCCCGTCTTATCGGACACCCGGATCTGCTTGGGCTGCAAACACATATTAACAATTAATGCATTTGGCAGATTCTTTTATCCAAACCAACATGCATTTGGTTAAAAAAAATACCTGGTATCAGTTCATGCATTCCCTGGGAATCAAACCCTTAACCTTCGCGTTGCAAGCGACATGCACTGATCTACTGTTTGCATTGTGCCACGTCTTTAAGTGTTTATCAGCTAATGCGTTTTAAAGCTCTATAAATCCTTTTGTAACCCTGTCCACCCCTGTGAACAAACATCTTTTTCCCTAATGACCTCTGAAATGTGTTTTGGCTATGATAGATTGCATGCAAACTATTGCAAAGAGAGAGTAAACAGCAGTTTTGTGTGCGACCCATAATAATAGCATTATTATTCGCATATACTATGAATGAGCTTGATGAATTAATGCATTAAAATCCATTAACTACATGAATTCATATGGCAGGGTAATATTTGTTAAGATTAATATCAATTGATTGATAAAAGATTATATCACATTTCAAATAGATGATTCACAACTTCACAATCTTATTAGTACAAATATAGTATGTTTGCTTCCGTGTCTGTGCTGTAGGTGAAAACATGCAACTCAAACCACATCTTCAATTTGGTTCACATGCAAAATGTATGTGGATTTGAATTGGAAATTGAATTTCCAGGGAATTTCACCCTAGCCTTCTTTATCTGTGTAAAGAAATAACACTTTCTGAAATATCCCTGGCCCCGAATGAGACATGTGAGGCCGGTTTCTTCACCTTTGGAGGGTCCTGGATGAGTTTGGGCCGGTTGTAGAGGTTGGAGTAAGTGCCTGAGAGAGAAAGATGAACATGATCAATCACACCTGATTTACAGCTCAAGCATCTCTCGGGATTCAGGCTCTGAACTATGAGGACACGATATCTCCAAATGGCAGATGAATAAAATCAAAATTGGATGATCATGAAAATAAACTTTTGAATTGTATGAAACGGTTGAATTTGTGTATATATACATTATGTATTGGAATACTTGATGTATGGCCATCAAATATATGTAAAAGAATAGATTAAAATCCTCTAAATGAATAATCCATTCACATCCTTGCATGGCGTCAGAAAGTGCAGTGCACTGATAAACCGTGTGGATTCAGACTCACTGATGATGGTCTCACAGTCCCAGCGCTCTGCAGACGGCTCTACCGCCATCTTATCAATCGCTGCCTCTTCATCGCCTTCGTCATCTTCATCGTCCTCTCTCACAGAGGGCAGCTCTGCAGGACCCAGCTGATCTAATTTCTGACATCTACACACACACACACGTTAAATGATGAGAGGAGTGATCTCACACACACACACACACACTGTGACAGTGTAGCGTCTGGACCAATCAGACACACACAAATGATTCATTATATTTAATGAATAATCCAGCAAACTCACTATCCCGACAAAGGTCTGCAAAACGTCCCCCAACTCAAGCTAACACACTGGCAGAACTCGGTGTCCTGTTACAGGACACAGTAAGACTGATACGTTTTACGACCCAAAAGAATCTGCAGGGAATTGTGACTTAATTCTTGCTGAGAAGGAGAAATGAACCCCTTTAATCCTATATATTATGTATATATATATATAATATTTTCCATCTCATGATTTTTCTTTTATGTGGTTTGGCCTGTCTTCATTCTCTCTTCTAAACTATTTTGGTCTGAAACATGACTTGCATACTATGGTTAACCAAAATCATGTGTAGCATTTTTAGTCTCTATTAACTCTAATCTTCATCCCCATTTGTTAATTTACATTACATTTTGCTAACTTTATGACGGATTAGTATTATAAGAATCTTGTTGATTCTTTTCGTAAACACCCAATGAAATTACATTCAAATGCCCTGCTAGAACACAAAGGGTCGTGAAAACTCCCTCCAAAGGGGCCGCTTCGTATCGGCTCACGCACCTCCAGAGGGTGTGACATCTTCACGCTTTAAAAATCGCTGATCACAAGATTAGCGCTCTTGCTCTTAGCTCTCTCTAGCTCTCTTAGCCTCCTGAGAAGTCCTAACGTGAAGATGATGCTGAAGTAGAAGTCCCTCAAAGACTCCCAAGCTTGTGTCAGGCTGCAACCTTGTCTTTCCATTCACCAAAGATCCTCTGACTCACACTGGTTCTCTCATCAAGACCACATCAGCAAAGATCAACTGGAGCCTCAACAAATTGCATCGGGACAGTTTAATTCAAATGGGCGAGACATGCAAGTATCAAACTTAGTCTCATTATTTGATACATTACGCATCCTTACCCCTTTTTAAGAAGGGCGTGTTAGAACTAAACTGATGGTTTGCTCAGGCTGTTGATCTGCTGAACATCAAACAATGCTATAACTTCTTGCTTTCCTGTATTCCGCTTCAGCTCTCTTTCCCTTGGGAAACTGTATGCATGTATGTATGTGTATGTTAGAGTAGTTTAAACGTTTAGTCTAGTTAATAAAGTCTTGTCACATGTAAAGTTGTCCGTGTCTCAAGCTCATATCTGGAGTCACTAATCACAGATCTTGACTACTTGCTCTTAGTAGTACTTAGTAAGAAAGACATTTCCCATGCCCCGGAAATGTACATTTCTATTAATTAATTAATAACCAATATTGAGTGTTCACGGGATGAACCGAGTAATTGGTTGTAGTATTAATGTAGCTACATCAAGTTAACCAATTAACTGATCCAAGTATTCATAATCAATTTTAGCAAGTTATGATTGATTATGAATATTTCATAGAGCTAATTTGCTACAACAGTCTCACACACACACTCACACACACACAGATGCTGTGACAGTCTCACACACACACATGCTCTGAAAGTCTCACACACACAAACAGATGCTGTGACAGTCACACACACACACACACAGATGCTGTGACAGTCTCACACACACAAACACACACACACACACACACACACACACACACACACGCTGTGACAGTCTCACACACACAAACAGATGCTGTGACAGTCTCACACACGCACACACACACGCGCACACACACGCTAGGGGTTGAACGACTTCAGATTTTTTGAAGTCGACTGTTATGACATCAAAGTCGAGTCGACGTCGACTAGTCGATGACGTCATTCATAAAACCACAAGAGATGGGACCGCTTTGCAACATGCCACAATTTGCAATTAATTAACAGAAAATTATACAGATGCTGACAGACAGCTCATAATGGGGCCGTTTACACCTGGTCACTTCATGCGTTTTTACTGATCTGATTTATCAAAACGATTCCATTTACACCTGGTCACATAAATATGTTTACGCAAAACGGATGTAAATCCGATCTTCAAACAACGCGCTATGCAGATTTAACGGAGTTCACGTCACCGAAAGCAACAATAATGAGCTGCATTTTATTGATCATCAGCTAATTTCAAAATCAAAGACCACAATAAGAGAGACAGCACTGGTAAGATCACTTTGTTTCTTTACTTTTAACGAAGATGATTGTGTGTTAAGCGTCCGCGACTTACTTTCACTTTGATTTGCGATAGTTTGCACGTTGGCTTGATGAATAGATGCTCGAGCTGCTCATCTGCGGCGATGCGTGCTGCCATAGCTTCATCACTATAATACGCTCTCACACGTTTATTGTTAGCATTGTTGGGAGAAGTCCAATTTACAAATGTGGTTTCAACTACCAGATGCATTTACACTTGTCCAGTGAAGCGGCCCAGACCTCCTCCTGAAGCGGTTTGAGCGATCGGAATTAAATCCGTCTCCGAACGGGGGGCATTTACACCTGGTCTTTTCACGATCGGATAGCTATCAGATCACAGAAACACATAAAGTGGCCAGGTGTAAACAGCCGACTGTTTACATCATCATTTAGGATGAAAAAAGAAAAGGAAAAAAAGCTATAAATTCACATCAGCGCCTTAGTGATGCGCAGATCCAAGTAATACAAAATAATATTCAAATTAATTGCGGGTGAATTAGAGGTAGGCTACATCATTAATATGTTTAAATAAATAAATGATAAAAATGTTTTAATAAAGATACTTGAACTCTCATTTCCCGGTAAAACAGTGAGTGTGCGTCATGCTTTTACTTTCGTTTTCAACTATTTCTAGTGTTAGGTTAGTAAAGTATTTACACACACTTGATGTACCAATGCTGCTTTCTTGCTGCAATGACCCTCTGGGCTCTTCATCTGTTGTCGTCTGCAACAAGTTAGTATCAAAATTAGCGCAATCATAGTGTCACATGATCAACGCGACTAGTCGACGTCAAGCTTAAAGCGTCGCGGCATTGCATTAAGGTCGACTAGTCGACTAATCGACTAGTCGGTTCAACCCCTAACACACGCACACACACACACACGCTGTGACAGTCTCACACACACACACAGATGCTGTGACAGTCTCTCACACACACACACACACGCTGTGACAGTCTCACACACACACACTGTGACAGTCTCACACACACACTCACTCTTTCTCCTTCTGTATGAAGTAGTCTTTGATGATCTCCTCCAGTCGGTTGCTGTCCGGTTCAATGTATCCCTCCAGCTCTGCGTTATCCAGCGCTCCGATCTCGTCATCGTCAAACTGCTCGAAAAACTATTCAACAACACAACAAACACTCAATCACTGTTTTAAGATCATCGCAATCATGCTATATAATACAAGTGTACACTAAAAATAAATCCGGTTTATGGTTTAAGTCATTCAGTGTTTTGGCTTGAGAAAGAAATCTGTGTATCATGTTTTTGAAAGAGTCTCTTCTCTCACCAAGGCTGCATTTATTTGATCAACAATACAGTAATATTGTGAAACATTATTGCAATTTCAGGTAACTGTTTTCTATGTGAATATATGGTAAAATGTAATTTATTGCTGTGATCAAAAGCTGAATTTTTAGCATCTTCGGTGTCACGTGATCCTTCAGAAATTACTATTACGTTACTAAATCATGTTTATGGGTTCAGTCTTTCAGTTTTTGCTTGTACAACTGAGAAACAAATATATTTTTTGCTTGTTACATGTTGACATGAATTTTAATCAAGCTCAGCAAACAAACTTTTAATTGATTTTTTTTTTTTTTTTTTTTTTTACATGGTTTAATGCAATATACAAACTAGGAGGTTAAAAAACTGCTATAGTTAATAGAAAAGAAAACCCATACTATCGCATTGGTTGGTGACTTTTTTTAAACTACCCAGAAAAAAAATAAAAAATAAATTTGGTTGCTGATTTTTTTGTTGTTGTTGCTGTGTTGTAAGGATTACATTGATGGAGAAATATGCCCCGAATATGAACAGGCCCTCATGTTCCTCATTATCTGTGTGGAAGGTCTTCTGACTGACCTTCTCAAAGCGGTCGTCCAGCAGCGTGAGCTGATCGTTCCTCCTCATGACGGAGGATGTGAGCGAGTACTCTGTAAAACGACTCTTCGTCTCGCAGTCGGCAAACATGAACTCTCTCCGGGCGCCTTCCTCATCCGACAGACCAGCCGAGTTATAATCTTCCTCATCATCTTCCTCATCCGTGTCCTCCCACTCATCATCATCATCATCACCATCATCACCAACACTAAGGGTCAAAAATAAAGGAAATTGGTGATGCCATCTAATGTAGGCGTGGCTATGCAGATTCAAGCATTCAACTCATTGAAATCCAAATCCAACAAATCCAAACATACTTAATATTTAAAGTTATAGTTCACCCAAAAATGAAAATTCAGTCATCATTTACTCGCCCTCATGTTGTTCCAAACCCGTAAGACTTTTGTTCATCTTAAGAACACAAATGAAGATCTTTTCGATGAAATCTGAGATTTCTGTCCCTCCATTGACAGCAACACAACTGCCACTTTAACGCTTCAGAAAGTTCATAAAGATTTTTATATGTGAATAAATTAAATAAATCTGTTCATCATATAAAGCGATCGTGTCTCTTCAGAAAATTTGGACTAAACCGCTCAATTCATATGAATTCGTTTTACAATCTCTTTATGAACTTTTTGAAGCGTTAAAGTGGTAGTTGCGTAGACTGTCAATGGAGGGACAGAAATCTCTCAGATTTCATCAAAAATATCTTCATTTGTGTTCTGAAGATGAACGAAAGTCTTACAGGTTTGGAACGACATGAGGGTGAGTAAATTGTGACATTTTTATTTTTGGGTGACTAACATTTAACATATTCAGTCCATTCGGTTAACAACGATCTGGCTCATTTATTCCCGTTACATGTTTTCTGTCATTTGTCAGTTTTACCGCGCGTCACCCATGATGTCATTGGCCTTGATGATGAAGTCATCTTCCAGCATGTTCTCGGGGTCGTCAAAATCAAAGTCCTCATCCAGCGCAGCAACAATGTCAGGATCCAGATCCAACCGCGGCCCTGTAAATCAAAATGCAAACAGATTAGCATCGTCTCATTTGCATTTGGCAGAAAATAATCACACTAAAACTACAGTTCGTAGTCACATGATCCTTCAGAAATCATTCTAATATGATGATTTGATGCTCAAGAAACATTATTATTATTAATGTTGAAAACAGTTCATATTTGAATGGAAAATGTGATACTTTTATTCAGGATTTTATGATGTACAAAGCATTTATTTGAAATGGAATCTTTTGTAACATTATAAATGTCTTTACTGTCACTTTTGATCAATTAAATGAGGCATGATTTTAAATAAAGGAAATGAAAGGTGTTTTCTGAAGCCACACGAGCAGGACTGATACTGATCTCGGTCCGCCTCACCTGAAACAGGAGCAGCTTTGTTTAATAAACCCACTTCCTCTTCAAACTCTGACGCGAACACAGACGAGGGCAGGTTGATGGAAACCGCCTGCACGACACACGATCAACAGAAAACTTCAGCAGGGCAACAAACACATGAGCGTAATGATGCTTATCATCTGCAAGAGACACAACTGAACCGCAACACTGTTTGTTGTCAAACACTACTAAATATTTTCAGTAAAAATAACCACAGGTAATAAGACCACATTTAACATTTAAAACCTTACTCTTCAAGGAAAATGGACCCTAATTAAGGGGTTAGCGCCATATTTAATATTTGACAGGAATGGAAGTCTACAGGTGCATTTTTGTCCTTAAAGGCCCCGTTTACTCCTGGTGTTAAGATGTGTTTTGGCCGATCGGATCACAAGTAGACGAGAGACACATTCCCGTTCACACCTGGTGTTTTAATCCGTCTCTTTTATCCACTTTCAGCCACTTCTGTCCTGATTTCTTCGAGGGGAGGGTCTATGGGCGGGTAAATGTGTGTGTTTTCAGATCTTTCGATCTAATGGACGAAATAAGCTCTCGCTATTAACATTTGAACGCGACCGGAGAGACGGAAAAACACAGAGAAAAACGCTGCGAGTGTGTGTTAGAAATCAGGAATATAGAGAGAACATTGTGCTTGATATGTTTTTCATCTTCAAACCAAACTTGGGTCTTCATCTGATAAAATTTAAACCCCGTCTGGCTAGAGCTCTTCATAATGTAACGCATTAGATCAGTAGACGGAGAGAAGACGGTCTTTTGTGGCTGTTTGAACACACTCGACCACATGAGCGTTTACACTACGAAAGCAATCCGGTCGAATGTGTTTTCAACCTGGAAGTGGTGGAAAGTGGACGAGCTCAAAACGCTTTAGACCCTGTTTACACCTGGATGTAGTGTCGTCCACTTGTGATCCGATCGACCGAAACGCATCTTAATACCAAGAGTAAACACGGCCTTATATCACCTCCTTGTGACTAGTAGTAACAAGTAATGAACCCTGATTCATATCCGTGATGTGAACCATTTATAAAGTCTTCGCAATTTCCTGTTTTCACTGGAAATATGTCAGTGAAATACACTTTCTAAAATGATATAATCAGTGTCAGAACATTATCAGTTAAGTAAATCTGGCATCTGCAGGGAGGAGCTGCTGCCGTTCGGCCTTACAGGGACGTGGACGTCCTCTTCCTCCATGTCCTCTTCATCCTCAGCAGGCTTCGGGCGAGCGTCTCTGTGGACCCGAGGGGTGGAGACGAGCTCCACGGGCTGGGGCGCCTCCCTCAGGTGCTGCAGGTAATTGTAGTCATCATCGAAAAACACTCCAAACTTGCGCTGTTCCTCCCTCCTCTTCTCCACCTCCACCTGCAGGAACAGACGGCGACTTCAGTGACACGCTCCAGAGGCCGATATTTGGATGTTGTGACTGTTTAACAGCACAAAACCAGTTTAATCGGTTTGTTTTACCTTGGCAGCGGGCAGAAGGACATGTTGAGGTGCCGTCTCGTCTGCTGCCAACGGGTCTTTCTGACTTCTGTGCACCAGGTGGAAGGACACGGCATTCTTCTTATTGATGAAGGCTTTCTTCTTTCTGTGAGGCTGGAGACACACAGATCACAACTCAAATACAGCCAACACACAGATCTGCCATATTCCGTGACTGCAGGATCATTTTAGTTAGTAATGTTAGTGAATCTTTAGGGTGTTTGGACCAACTGTTTAACAATAAACACATCGATTATTATTAACATGATAACACAGATTGCTTACGTAACACAAATAGATTTGGGATCATAACTAACCTAAACCCATAAACAAGTCTTTTTTAGAGCATAGTCACTGTACTTGGTGTTTAAATAACACCGTTATAAACAATTAACAGTGAAACGGGATTTACAAGTAACTTATACACATGGATTCACTAGCATGACAGCTAAAAATGAGAATAACAATAGCATTACTCACCATTCTTGCAAGTTAGTGTATTATCTGGGCGTTTGTATGTAAGGCGTCTTAATAGCATTAATGTTATCAAAAGTAAACAACGTGAAATCAAATCTTAGAGATTCTTGTGTCAGCTCGAAACACATGGACAACAGCGGCCATTTCTGAGACGCGACCATCTCGACGGAGTGAAGGGGAGCAGCACAGTCCATGCGATCATTTTGCCTTAGAGAACAAGTTAATATTCTTATATAAGGCTAATTTTTTATATATGAGGATTGTAATCAAATTCTGAAGCGAGCGGATAAATCACAGGAAATACAGACGCAACCAGTGTATTTCCAGAAACACCCTTGATTCACTTTTGGTTTAGTCTAGATGTGGGACGTCACGTGATCGTGATGACGCTCGACTTTGCATTTGTTGGCGAAACTGTTATTTTTGTTATTAATTCTTTTTGGCAAAATTTCACATTCATAAATGTAAATTCATCGCTAAAAAAACTAATTTTGTACTTTTTCTCCATGAAGTTGTACATTATATTAATCTGATTTCTGGCTCCAACAACAAAAAGGCAATTAAAACTGTCAACATATGGTCCTCTTTCTCTGTAAAGGCCCTGAAGCTTCCCCTGGCAAAACTGTATTGTATTCTGTTTACATGTTATAATATTGTATATTGTAATGTATATTTTGTTAGTCTTTTGTGATTTGTACTTTATTTTTGCAATAAAAAAATGAATAAAAAACTGTTATTTTTGGATTTCATGAAGTGGATGCCTGCTTTATAATAAATAAATTAAAATTCCTACGTAGATTTTATATTCACAAATGTAAGTTTTCAAATTGTAAACCTATTTTTTTTTTTTGGTATTCTTACAAGAGATAAAACATTGCAGTTTCATCTTCTCTCAATCCAAAAGTAACCAGAACATGAAAAATTTGCACGACCTAATACAAATTATCTTTAATTCATGTTTAAATTCCTTTTAATTTAAGTAATGACCTCTCTCTTTCTATTTTGACACTGGCACTTCAGGACTAGACTTGAAGAGCTCTCACATACAACAAAGAAATGTTAGTTTGGGTCTATAAAATTGCTTTCGAATAGCTGCTATATTGGTCAAATTAACCCATGAACATCAAAATCGTATAAAAATGTATGTATGCACATTTCACATCTGCGTTTTGAAACTTTGGATGCATGATCATGACCCTAAATGGGGAAAAAGTCACAAAATTTCAAGAAAAACTACATGGGTTAAATAGTATTTCAGATAGCTTGAATAACGAAATGATAGCTGATTTTTACCATGGTTGACAAAATATTATATATGTGGGAAAAAGCTCCTTTTTAGTTTCATAAGGTTGTAAAAAACTAATATAACAAAATAGAACCAAGAAACTTTATTATTTTGGGTCTGTACAAGTTGCGTTAAAACATTCAAATATGCGGGTTAAAATGACCCACGAACATCACAAACGTAAAATTATGTGTGTACATGTCAAAACACATCACCATATTCAAACTTTGAATGCATGTTCCAGACCCTAAATGAGAAAAGTCACAAAATGTAAAAAAAAAAAAAAAAAACAGGTTAACCAGTATTTCCGACAACTCAAAAATCAAAATGGGTCGAATTGACCCGCCACATAACACAAGGGTTAACCAGGAATGCATTACACATTTAGTTAAATTATTATTTTTTCCTGGTGATGATTCACTGACAGAATGCATGGACATTGTTTAATATTAATTATACAAATAATAATTTGTTTAATTAACATATTTCAATGATTGGTTGCTCTGTCACAGCTTGTCAATAACAAAAGCCACAGTCATTTTTTATTGAAGTTTTTATTCTTTTATAGCCCCGATTTTGTTCATTATGCATGCACCTTTCGAGATAAAAACTTGGCGGTTTAGCAGCTCTGTGAAGAATGCAACATTGTGCAATTATCACAATTTCTTGCAAAATCCATAGAGTGAATATGCCTCAAATCGCAGAAAAATAACAGTAAACGAGCCAAGAAGAACACAACATTATAGACTTTGTTCACAAAACAATCAAGAGTAAAACTTTCACATGAGTCCATAGTCAGTATAGCAATGGGAAAGACCCTGTCTGTGTGTGTGTGTGTGTGTGTGTGTGTGTGTGTGTGTGTGTGGAACTGTAACAACACTCCCGTCCATCACACTGTTCCTGCTGAATCCTCAGACGTTCATGGATAACATCAAGAACTGTAAAGAAATGATTTGTTAATAATTTTGACCTGACCGCATGTTAGAAATACTGGAATTGTCAACGGCACACCTGACACGTATTGTTTAGTAGATTGAGAGCAGCTTAAATCTCATCAAACGTTAAAAGTTGTGAAACTACTAAATAAGACGTATGTGAGTTTTCATGCTTTACATCCTTATATTCAAGTCAATGTATAGAAACTATTGCAGAATAAATAAATGAATGCTGTTTTGCATTTTTTACATTTACTATAAAATGGTGCGTTACCTGTTGCATGTTCAGGCTGATCTCTCCTGTCTTTTTGCTATCAAAGGCCTGGAAAACTCCTGTAACAAATGACAAAATCTGTGTTTAAGTGCTCAGGTTTTACCCACATGTTATGGAATATACTAAATATTATTAATAAATCACACAGGCACAGAACAAATGCTTGCTTAGACAAAGCAGACATTACAGTGAGACGTCAGCAATGAAACTTCCAGTGTTATTGAGTGTAAGGGCTTCAGGTTAATGGCCCGCATGTTAATGCACCGCCGTCACTTACGGAACATGTTCTCCAGACGCACGATGCACGTCAGGTAATCATCAAAATCAATCTCATAATTCTCATCTGCGAACCGCAGACCCACCAACTGCAAAATCTTATTGTTCAACTGCATCCCTGAATGGAGAAAACACAAACAAGGTCTAAATCAGGGGTTTTCAAAAGGGAGTTCTGGTCTGAGCATGGTAATGTTTAGAGAGGGGGAAAACCAGCGTAATGTATATATATATATATACATTTTTTAATCTATTAATTTTAATTTATTTTTAAATAAAATACAAAAATAAAAATGTATTATAATTATATATATATATATATATATATATTTTTATTTATTTATTTTTTATTTTTATTTATTTAAACAAATAATTATAATACATTTAAAAAAAATTATTGAATTTAAAAATAAATTAAAATAGATAAATAAAAGTTGTATTAACATAAAAACAAGTAAATAAACGAGCAAATAATGCAAATAAATAATGCATTTAACAGCAGAGTGCTATAATGTTTACAAAAAAAGTAATTATTTTACTATTTTCCGAAAATATTTAGAAATATTTATAATATACATTTTTATTTATTTGAATGAACATATTTTGGGGACTATTGCATCTAAAAGATTGAAAACCCCTGGTCTAAATCATATACCAGTAATTACTATTTTACTACTTATTTCTAAATAACTCTATTTAGATTGCACTGTTATAGTTGATCATCAGGTGTGTTTACCGGCAGAGTTCAGAGCGCTGCGGAGCTCGTAGGAAGACATGCGTCCTGAACGATCCGTGTCATACGACAGGAACAGCATCTACAACAGCACAGGACACAACTTTCTCTGATTCTGAGAAATATGCTAACTCATGATAAACCGACGAGTGCATGCATGATTCGGTAACTCACGATCCATTTCTTCAGCTTATCCCAGAAGATTTTGAACTCCTCGAATTCCAGCATTCCCGAGCCATCCACCTGTACTCGGTTCAGGAAAACTGAGCCACAAAATTATAGGCGTATCATAGTCATAATCCCTATACCAAACTTGACAACAGTTTTTTAGACTTTCACAAGTTTACATGTTAGTTTCTATAATTAAGCTTGGGACACCAGTGGGTTAGTTACGTTTAATTT
The DNA here is from genome assembly GCA_030578255.1 of Tiaroga cobitis. NCBI lineage: Eukaryota > Metazoa > Chordata > Actinopteri > Cypriniformes > Leuciscidae > Tiaroga > Tiaroga cobitis. Next base: position 52,755,555 of record CM060591.1, read on the forward strand.
TTAGACTAATAATAAGACATGGACAGCCCTTGAGAGGATACATCCATCAGGTTGATGATGCTGTGGCAGGTGTTGAGGGTCAGACCATCAAACTTCACCTCTTTTCCTGCAGAGGGACAGGGTGACATGTTGTTAGCATTCATGTTTATCACTGAATACAGAAACTATTCTTGGATTAAAAAGCTTGAATATGGTGACAGACTCACTTCTGCTCAGAACACTGTTCAACACGTGCTGCAGTTCTCTGGCGCTGATGGCTTTATCCTACAGACACATTGGCAAGAGTGTAAAACAGACTGTAACCAGACGAGGGCGCGCGCTCATGAGCATATATTATGCCAACACTGTATCGCCACAGAACTCTGCATAAGGATTCACAAATCTGTTTGTCAGCCGAAAAACACTGACCTAAAATATATACTTAAAGCACCCTCTAAGATTTTAAATTAATATTACAAAAAATGAACAACACATGTTCGTGGTTAATGGTCACATGACATAGGCTACAGGTAAACAAATAAAATATTTGTTGTTTAGTTTCGCTAAGTGAGTTCAGTGCTTCAGGTCAAATGATGATTATGTTAAAACATAACCAACGCCACCTGATGACCTTTTCTCTTTGTTCATCTGGCAGTTATAACTCAGTTACAGCAGGCAAACCAAATCTAAAGTTAATCATTTAAAGGTCAACTGCCCAACTAAATCAAACACTAATCACCATAATGGTGACTGAAAATTAGATTTTTCTCCTTCAGTGATTCTGTTTTTTAAGTTTAAAATTAATTAGTTGTTTTAAATTTTTTTTAAATGTAATAATTCGTTTTTTCATCATCTCACGAACTCTTTGGGAAACCCTGGCACGGCAGACAGTTGACTGGAAGGTAATTACTTACGACTTTTTATCTCACAATCACAATTGAGAGAATATTTCGGATTATCTAAATTTCTATGAAATTATTCAAGGTTATATCTCGATATTATGACTTTTTTCCTAATGCGTTCACCTTTTCCGAGTTCTATGGAGCCCCCAAAGGGACATGGTGATGGAAAACAATATGAGATGGGAGGAACAATAATAATTAAATGCTTTTGCATTCTCTCGCAAATGTTTTGCATCCCCCTGAGAAACTTTGCAGTCACTCGCAAAAAAAAATTGCGTTCCCCCGAGAAACTTTGCGTTCGCTCGCAAAGCGTTTTGCATTAAAGCATTGACACATTTTTTTTTCCTCCATCTCAAAATCCTTTCCTTCCTTCACCATGTCAGTTCAGGGGCTCCGTAATACGTAAAATCACAATTAACCTTTTTATTTGTTTATTATTAGTATTATTCTGTACCGGAAAGAAAACAAGCTTCCGTAGTTTTCCGTGTCTTACCGATCCGGCGATCTGTTCAAAAAGTCTCCTCAGGCCCTTCTCCTCATCTGTCTCTTCCTCAGGTGGGTTTGGCTTCGGTGGCTTCACAAAACGGACAGAAACATACACTTTTAACATACAGCACATGTCGAACTATTTACACCTAAACTGTATTTGAGACTTTCCCTGTGCACAAACACACAAAAATAAACCATTGCATGAACCAGTGAATTTTTTTTTTGACTCACTTCTGGCAAATGTGCTTGAATGGTGTTTCCCATCTCACTGCAAATACAAAACAAATTACATTATACAATTATGTGTTGTAAAAATACATTATTGAATGAATATAATTTGCTTTGAGGAACTATTTCACTGTCGACCATCTTACTAACAATAATGATAAATGTTCGTTTTTTTGACTAAGATGTGATTCAGTTTCTCACAGGAAATGTCATTTTCTTTTAGGAAAATGCACTAAAGCAAAAACCCATATGAATAGCTCATTATAGCAGGGTTTGTCACTGACACAGACACTGTCAAATGCAATTCCAGGACTTCCAAGGACTTTTCAAGCACTACTTTTTTGGTTTTCAAGGACTACAATCAGAGATCTCACTTATCAAACGATATTTTTAGTATCTGTCAAATTCTAATTCTAAGGTAAATATATAAACAAAAATAAACTAATAAAACAAAATGGTACAAATAAAATGCAGCACAAGCAAGGACTGTGGTAACTTTAACCATTAAAGGGATTCTATGACAAAGATATCGCTTTCCTTGTACAAACTGATTTTTCCCCCCGTGAATATATGATTGACTTAAAGAAAGACAGATGTTTCATCTACTTGGATATTTATATGAGCAATATCAAGCTCATAGCCATACAAAATGGCTCTATATGTATTTCAGACGGGCTGCAGCGTTGATTTTGTGTGAAAAGATTGTTTTATCAATCAAATTAAACACTATTTTCACATATATTGTCTTTCAAGTTCAAGCACTTTTTAAGTACCTTTCATAAATATGGCTATTTTCAAGGGTTTTCCAAGACTTATATTTCAAAACATCAAATTCAAGCACTTTAAGCACGTTGTACAAACCCTGTTACAGTTACATACAATTTTTTGTTTTGTTTATTATCATTATCTACTAAATCGGGCTGATAAAACTGAAGAGTGGGTTGGATCTGCTAATTTGTCGTGGTATATTTGCTAATACCATTGTCTTCTGGCGCTTTTTTGTAATGTGCATGTAACACCTAAACTAGTCTAACAAACTGCATCTTTTATTTTAAAGGGTCATGAAACCCTAAAACACAGTCCCCATGTAGTCAATAATGTTATCCCTTAAAACTCACCTTTGATCACCAAAACGACATATTTAAAGTTTTTTCCTTGAAAAAAAATCTTCATCCCCTTAAAATAGCTTGAATGTAACTCGACACCCTTGCCTCATTTAGTATACGCGGTTCTATGAATATGCAAATGAGCCCCGTCTCGACTCACTCACACCAGCTCAGAGATAAAAACTGAAGAGTAGGTTGGATAGACTTACACAGCTCCAGCTTTCTTCTCAGAGAAGATCCGGATTAGGAAGTCGGCCTCCTTGTGCGGCTGGAAGGTGGTGGGAACCACCAGGTAATTCCCAGGCGGGAGTCGGAAGCGCTCGGACACCTCCCTCATGTTGACGTAACTACGGCTCCGCGCTTTAGACCCATTGTAGCGGAAAAAGTCCTTCCCCTGGTGGTCTTGATCATCAGGAGCCTGTGGTTACGGTAAAGGAGCAGATGAGCTAGAAGCCCAACAAGAGACTCTCCAAACTCATCTACAGTAGCGCTGCACGATTAATCGCAATGACACCGCACGCGATTATTTTATGCTCAGCTTGTCAGTAAAGCTCGGCTGATACGTAGTAAATGCTGCTCCACCAGAACACCAGAGGGCGTCTCTCACACACACACGCCAAACATGCCTCGCAGAACAGAAGTACAATAACGCACGTCATTCCAGGAAATCCCTATCGCTGTAGCTGAATAAACAGAAGATTGAAATGCTTTGATTAATTAAAGCTGCAGTCCGTAGCTTTTTTGGGGGTAAAAATTATCCAAAATACATTTTTGAGAAAATACATAACCAGCCAGTGTTCAAAACTCTCTGCTTGCCGTAGCTCGATTCAAAGCGGTAAGCTTGTAATAATGTTTTTAATTCCAGTGGTACTGGTGGATTTCCGCAGGAGATTCAAGCATGTCTTTGCGTCATTACGTCACATCTGTACACACACACATCTGTACACACACACATCTGTACACACACACATCTGTACACACACACATCTGTACACACACACATCTGTACACACACACATCTGTACACACACACATCTGTACACACACACATCTGTACACACACACATCTGTACACACACACATCTGTACACACACATCTGTACACACACATCTGTACACACACATCTGTACATATAAAGAAGGAGTCTCGGCTAGTATAAGCTATATGGATGTGAGGATGTTGGAGGTGGAGATTTATAGCATTTTCTCACAGCACTTGATATAATTAAACATCAATTTGATGGTGGATCCAGAAAGGTTCAAACGACAATCACCAGTGACAACAGATTCACCCGCTGTAAAATGCAAAAGACTTCGTTCGGACTTCGGAGTGGCTACAGGAAAAAAGAGACTGCAACCGGACCCATGCGAAAACAAGGATTCCTATCGGAAGGACATTACATGTAGTCACGCAATGCTGACGTTGTTAACATTAACAATTTGAGAACAAAGTATAATTTGCACGGTTTTGCGTGATATAATAAGCGATTTTTAGATTTAATCAGCGCGATTTACTGCAATGTCAGAACCAGAACAAAAGTGGATGTTTCTTATTGTTCAGATGACATTTTCCGGTGAAAATGATTATGTTGGTCATACTTCCAAAAAGAATAATCTGTGATTCTGAACACCAGTATCCAAACCGGCGGTGACTGACAGCTGCACACTCTCCTCAAACACTGTGTTCATCCGCGCTGTGCCGTGCCGAGGCACAACTCATGTAAAGTTGATAATTCCGCGAATGACTGCAATTGCAGATTCCGAACAGAGATGGCGACAAAGAGGAAAAACGCCGGACTGCAGCTTTAAACATGACTAATAAACACACGACTGCCTTATTCTGTGTAAGAAGCCGCATCATCTCACAGAAGGATGAGCTCAACTATCGTTATGAAGTGAGTTTGGAGTTATTAAATGTTGTCTTATGTTGGACAAGAGGTTCATAAATGCTTCTAATGTTTGGAAAGATGTTTGACACGTGTTGCTTTTTCAAATGGACGTTATAAGTGACTCAAACTCACAGTGCTTTCAGACGGAGCAGCGTTTACAGAGCCGTACATCAATGACAAGCTGCGCATAGAAAATAATCACAGCCTCTGCGATTTCATAATCACGATAAGCCATCTGTAAATTGTGATTAATCGTGCAGCGCTAATCTACAGCATTTTATCTCTCTTTTACCTCGTAAATGGCGAAGCCGACGGTTTCCATGTCAAGCCCTTCCTTCCTGAGGCGACGGCGGTTCTTCTGCAACAGGGCCACGATGACGCTACACAGCTTATCGCCATCATCAGGCTCTTTCAGGCGAAGCTTAAACTGCGGGTTTGTCCAGAATGTGTCTGAGAAGATCAAGATCGAGAGGAATGCAAATGTAGGACTATGTAATGCTAAAGAATGAAATTACTGTAACCGTCCTCATGTATAAATGATAGCATTGATAAACATTAGGGGTGTAACAATATATCGTGTCACAATATATGGCAATACAAAAATGCATCAATATGTATCGTGGATAGTGACAATCTGTATCGTGTATAGTTCAAAATGGAAATTTCTGTGTAGGAAAAAATTCAAGTTTACAGAGTTTTGGTGTCTGTACTACATAAAACTACTATAATGTTGAATATAATGTATAATAATGCAATGGGGGAATATTTGTGGGTCCTGATAATGCCATACCAGTAAAAGTGGCCTACATTATTTTAAATATATCTAGTCAGTGACAGAGTGCAATATTCGTCTAAAATAATTCTGTATTTTCAGCTTCAGAATCATGAATATTTGTGTCACTATTGTCCCGTGCATTGGGTTTCCAGCACCAAGTCCAAGATATTCATTTACACCCACAATGTAATAACACATTTAGCATTTTAATCAACAGTGCATTTTTTGTTAACTTTTTACCATATGTCTTGGAATATCGCAATAATATCGTATCGTGAGTTTAGTATCGTGATATGTATCGAATCGTGACATGAGGGTATGGTTACACCCCTAATATAAACATGCATACTTTTATGATGAAATCGACGCTAATTTGGCAACATGATACTGACCGATGAAGTTCCTGCAGCCGCCAGCTGTGGAGCCCCTGATCCAGTTTCCCTCAAACAGGTTCACCTCCCACTTCTTCGTAACGTCATCTGAGAGAGAGTCTGCGGTCAAGTTACAGATCTCGATCTTATCGTAGTTGGATTTGAAGTCTTCAAACTCCATCCTGCAACACAGCAAGTCATACAAGTTAGTACCGCAGGTCTGATATCGGACGCTTGGTCAGCAGAAGCTGTGAACTGGACCGACGGGTTGTACGTACCAGAACTCTCCGTCATCCAGGGAATTGTGTAGCAATCGATTCTTCTCTGCGCTGTCAATGTTGCTCCATTCCCTAGAGCTAAAAATACAAGATTTGGAGCATTTACAGTGACATCCCAAGTACAAATGCAATGTATTTATTTATAGATGTAATTACAAATGATTCATTAGAAATGTATTTAAGAAGAATTTAAATGCATATTAAATATATTTATCAGCAAACAATTAAGCTGCAAATAACTGATAAATATTAGAGGTGCACCATATATCGACAGCCAATATATTATTTATTTACTGATAACTGGTGAAATTGAATTATTCTTTATACCGATACCTTTGCTAATTTGTCGTGGTTGATTTTGCTAATACCATTGTTTTTGGGGCTTTTGTTGTAAAACCTAACTAATCTAACGAACTGTATTTTTAATTTTAAAGGGTCATGAAACCCTAAAACACAGTCCCCATGTAGTCAATAATGTTATCCCTTAAAACTCATCTTGGATCACCAAAATTACATTTTGCAACTTTTTTCCTTGAAAAAAATTTCTTCATGCCTTAAAATAGCTTGATTGTAACTCGACACCGTTGCCTCATTTAGTATTTACGGATCTATGAATATGCAAATGAGCCCCGCCTCCACTCACTCAGCTCAGAGATCCACTCGTTGACGATCACACGTTGATCTGATTGGTTACAAGGTAGTGTGTGACGTCAGAAACACCAGCGATTTCAAACCGTGTTTTGGTTCACTGCAGTTTTAAGCAGAAAATACTCAGCAATGCTGTCGACTTATGAATTTGCACATGGTTTGTCTTAAAGCATATTAAAAACCCCACATAGACACATAAACAACATTAAAATCTTGATTTTCACCACAGGGGGACATTAACAGATAGGTTGCACCTCAATAAAAAGAACAATAGCACTCGTGTTTATTATTAACTAAACTAGTTTGTTTTTCCTGTTTAAAAAGCAAAGTTGAACCAACGTCACAAAAAGTGAGGTATATGCGTCAATTCAGAGTGGTGATTGGCTGCCGTGGCTGGAGAGTAGGTTTTTACGTCATCAGTTTCTTCGTATTATTCAGGAGAACAGACTCGTTTAATCCAATCACTGCGCTGAATTACGCATGAGATTCAAATGTAACAAGACCGGTTCGGTGCTGTTCAGTTTTGCGTTCAGAGACCCGTGTCCTAAGTGCAGTAACACAAAAGTACTGTTGAATAATAAAATGTATGCATTCTGCTCCATATTTTTTTTGCATGCAATAACACATTTTTTCACATTGTGAAACAAATATGCATATTGCATTCTACTAGACCTTTGCAGCGATATATGACACATGACTGATCTCTAAGATGTTTTTTGCCAATTATTTTATGATTTTTTATATAATATTTCATAAACGGACTATGTCATCATGGTTGCTTACTTGTCACTCCAGGGCCCGTTCCACTCCACCTGACCCCAGGGGTTACGGATACGAATCAGCTGGACCTTCGCTCCTCTGTAGTTGACCTGAAGAAACGAGACAAAATACAGAGAGGAAAACAGTGAATCTGAGCCCCCCAAAAAAGAAAAGAAAAAGAAGATAACAAATGCAGGGCAACGATTAATCGCGATTAATCACATCCAAAATAAAAGTTTGTGGATATATTTAAGAATTATTTTTTATATAAAAAAAAAACTTAAATATATACATGCATGTGTGTGTATTTATCTATACAAACTAATTATACACATGTATTATGTAAACGCAAACTTTTATTTTGGATGTGATTAATCACGATTAATCGAGTGTTTCTGTGTTTACCTCATCAACTCCAGTGACGGAGTAAGCGTGTCCTTTAACCAGACCAGTAGAGGTTTGGGCTTCGGATTCAGCAGAACTTGTGATCTAGCGACATGAAAACACAAACATCTGGAAATCGGGAAGGGAAGACTGGGTTATTGATCTCACTTTGAATCCAGCCAAGCTTGGCTTACATCGATGGAGCATCCGAGCATGGACCCTCTCTCCACCGCTTTCTTGAGGACGGTGAAGAGGTTGTTCGGGGCGCTCTTCGTCTCGTACATCTCGCCCACGCCACCGGTGAAGTCCTCCATCGCCTCCATGGTGCTTCCACCTTTCAGGGATTCGTAGCTGCCGTTCAGTCTGAGAGAGACGCACAGGAATGAGTTTGACATCTCAAAACTAAGATTTGACATTTTGTTTTGTGAATTACAGTGCATACTTGGCATAGGCCTTCTCCAGAAGCGCACTCCAGAACTCAGTTTGGTCGGCGGAGTGGACGAACATCAGACTGTTCCTCACACACGGGAGTCTGTCATCCACCACCACATCCATCCATTTATTATGCTGCCAGAACTGTGAACAAGGCGAGTTTGATTAGGGTTCAAGGTCATTGTCAGTGTTCCCAGATTGGAAATGTACAAGTATCGTACCAGAAGCTTATCGTAAAATTATCGTATTTGGAAGAAAATCATCGTAGACGAGTCAAACGCACAGAATACAGCGAGTTATCTAGACCAACAACTTTTGGACACGACCTGGAAATTACTTTATTGCTAAACTATCGACCTCAGCTTGGAAACAACTGACCTAAGGAGCGTTAAAACGAACGTTAACTTTTGCTCGTCAGAGAGAGTCATTCTCCACGATGATTAGCCGAGAAGAAATAAATGAGATGAGATGGAAGACATGCGTATCGCCATGTTCACGTTCTCCTCACAATCACGACGGTAGACGTAGAATCCACAGCTAGATCAATGAGTATAGAAGCCCTATGATTATAACAACCATCATTTGACGTGTCACAAAATTCTGAAATTATCGTACATTATAGGATTTTTTTCATTATTCATCGTACAGAGCTCAAAATTATCATAAAAATACAATAATTATCATACGTCTGGCAACACTGGTCATTGTGAACCTGTAGACCGTCAGCGAGTAGGGGTGTAACGATACCCTCATGTCACGATTCGATACTGAACTCACGGTACGATATTATTGCGATACTTACAAAGTATCAAAAATGTACTGTTGATTAAAATGCTAAATTTGGTGATACATTAGGGGTGTAAATGAATATCTTGGAATTGGTGCTGGAAACCCAATGCACAGGACAATAGAGACACCAGAATAACAATATTCATGATTCTGAAGCTGAAAATACAGAATTATTTTAGACGAATATGCTTATACGATATATTGTTACTCCCCTATCAGCGAGTGAGACTCACCTGGAAGTGGAAGATACCGGCATATCCGCGATCAAAGCCCTGGTCATGTGGGACGACCCTCCTCAGCGTCTCCTCATGGAGGGTCAGGGAAGCGATCGCTGCCAACAGCCAGCAGTCTCCTGTGAAGGATATGATATATTACTGAATATATACTCATATATTATGCATAATGCATTGACATTCTTTGGTCACTGAAGGTGTTTTGAAGAAACAATAAGGAAAGCATACCCAGCTGCCCCTGACAGATGTCTGTCCTGGTGGCTCCTCCTGTGATGAATTGGGGGGTTTTGCAGATTTCCTGAATTTGAACAAATCAGAGAAAAATATTAATCAATTGATCAAATCTAATAACACTCCATCCGTTTGTCTATCTACCCATCCATCCATCCATCCATCCGTTTTTCTGTCTATCTACCCATCCATCCATCCATCCGTCCGTCTATCTACCCACCCATCCATCCATCCATCCCTCTGTCTATCCATCCATCTGTCTACCCATCCATCCATCCATCCATCCATCTGTCTATCTACCCGTCCATCCATCCATCCGTTTGTCTATCTATCCGTCCATCCATCCCTCTGTCTATCTACCCATCCATCCATCCGTCTATCTACCCATCCATCCATCCGTCTGTCTATCTACCCATCCATCCATCCATCCATCCCTCTGTCTACCCATCCATCCATCCATCTGTCTACCCATCCATCCATCCATCTATCTTCCCATCCATCCATCTGTCTGTCTATCTACCCATCCATCCCTCTGTCTACCCATCCATCCATCCATCTGTCTACCCATCCATCCATCCGTCTATCTTACCATCCATCCATCCGTCTGTCTATCTACCCATCCATCCATCCATCCATCCATCCGTCTATCTACCCATCCATTCATCCGTCTATCTACCCATCCATCCATTCGTCTGTCTATCTACCCATCCACCCATCCGTCTATCTTCCCATCCATCCATCCGTCTGTCTATCTACCCACCCATCCATCCATCCCTCTGTCTATCCATCCATCTGTCTACCCATCCATCCATCCATCCATCCATCCGTCTGTCTATCTACCCGTCCATCCATCCATCCGTTTGTCTATCTATCCGTCCATCCATCCCTCTGTCTATCTACCCATCCGTCTATCTACCCATCCATCCGTCTGTCTATCTACCCATCCATCCATCCATCCCTCTGTCTACCCATCCATCCATCCATCTGTCTACCCATCCATCCATCCATCCATCTATCTTCCCATCCATCCATCCGTCTGTCTATCTACCCATCCATCCCTCTGTCTACCCATCCATCCATCCATCTGTCTACCCATCCATCCATCCGTCTATCTTCCCATCCATCCATCCGTCTGTCTATCTACCCATCCATCCATCCATCCATCCGTCTATCTACCCATCCATCCATCCGTCTATCTACCCATCCATCCATCCGTCTATCTTCCCATCCATCCATCCGTCTGTCTATCTACCCATCCACCCATCCGTCTATCTTCCCATCCATCCATCCGTCTGTCTATCTACCCATCCATCCATCCATCCGTCTATCTTCCCATCCATCCATCCGTCTGTCTATCTACCCATCCATCCATCCGTCTGTCTATCTACCCATCCATCCATCTGTGTGTCTATCTACCCATCCATCCATCCATCCATCCGTCTGTCTATCTACCCATCCATCCATCCATCCGTCTGTCTATCTAGCCATCCATCCATCCGTCTATCTTCCCATCCATCCATCCGTCTGTCTATCTACCCATCCATCCATCCGTCTATCTTCCCATCCATCCATCTGTCTATCTACACATCCATCCATCCGTCTGTACATCTACTCGTCCATTTATCCAAACATTTTTAGAAGTATTTTGAGGGGAAAAAAGGTTAGTGTAGGTTGTCTTCACAACAGTGAACTTTGCTCCCATCAATTCTGGCTGTTAAACTTTAAGCTACTTTTTTATGGACATTTCCAGAAGTTACAACACATCACATGACCAACGGTTACTAATGAATCGTTTGATTGAAGGCTGAGGGAGATGTGTGAACGCCCATGATGCCTGTGTGAGGTGTGTTCACATAACTCAAGCCCACACTCTTCACTCGGTCATATCTAAGGTCGCTCTGCGGGAACACCCTGGAATGAAATGCAGTTGTACTGTAGTTTCATTCAGAGGTCTTTAAAGACTCTCAAGCGTGAGAGGTGTGGATCATCTTATATCAAATGTGAAGTGACATGTAGCCAAGAATGGTGTTCCATACTCAGAATTTGTGCTCTACATTTCACACTTCATTTGTCATAACCACTTATAACCTGTTCTTAAACTCAGCCCAATAGTCCATTTCCAACTAAATAAAAACAGGATCCTCTATAAATTTCAACAATAAACACCAAACAAACACTGTGCGGTCCATGCATGCTTACATTCCACCCGCATTCCTGACCTGTTTCATGGCATCCGTCGCCAATGCCTACTTCATAAATGTATTTAATACACAAATATGACTTTTTGTTGTGTTACTCTCAAAGGAAAGTGAAATGTCAGGAAATATATTGAACCATTTTGGATTAATCTAATAACATTTCAGTGAACAGTTCTTAAAAGAACCACATTTTCTTAGTTTGAAGAACATTTGAAAAATCTAAAGAATCTTTTGTGCAACGGAAAGGTTCCATGGATGTCAAAGATTCTTTATGGAATTCAATGGCAATAAAGAACCTTTATTTTTAAGAGTGATTTTTGGCAATTGTTCAGCGACAAACTTAGGCTCGTTACGGTGTGCTTTTGGGAAACGCAGCTCTGATCGATTCGAGGCCTGGAATTACTCTGCAAACTTGCATGACAGGTTTTAAAATGTTCATACTCACATTCTAAAACATGTAAAGAGCATGCAACATTGTATCAGTCGTCTGCCATAACAATCAAAAATCATGACACCGTTTTCAATTAGCAATTCAGTTAGTAATTACAAACTGTAAAAACCACTCCCATTTATTCATCTAACATCTATACATGGAAGATGGAAATGCTTCTTCAACCCCATTCAAAAACTATTTAGTGCCTATTTAATGACTAAATTCAGCATTTCATCCTCTACTTTAGTATTGAGGAAAATTTAACGATATGATAGTTCCACACATTTGTGCCTACCTTTAAGGTTAATGCTCAGCTTTATCCTATAGATTTCAGGGAATACCCTCAAATTCACCCAGTGATCCTTTATATCCTCCTGGGACCCATGAACACACTTTTGTACACTGTGATGGACATTATATTTTAGTGAATTTCTCTGACACCATACACGTCACAGTTTTAGAGATGCCAAATTCACCAGGACAACTCTTCCTAGGTCTTTAAAAATGGCTGACATTAATTTAGTGATCAAATTTAGCACTCTTGTGGAAATATGATAATATTTTGTAATTGTCATTTAATTGACAATTTGATTCATTTTCAAATTATTTGTCAAAAATCAACATCTCAGGGAAATGTAATGGGGTTTCCAAACAAAATATGACTTTGTTACAAAACAGGGCCTTGATTTCATACATGTCCACTGTAGAGACACCAGGACTTAAATCATGTTTATCAGGCATTTTGGGAGACACAACGAGTGAAGTGAAAGAAATTATATATAAATATACATATGAAATATTACCATCATTACATGTTGGCCCAAGAACACACATTAATATGCAAATTAGAGAGTGTATAGGTACATTGTATTGAATGGGAAAACCCATTCATGGCCATTTTACCCACATAGTGCATGAAGCAAAAATGGTATATCAATTAATTCCATTATATCTTTCATAACATTGTTGACAATCATCTTTACACAAAGTTTGGTAAAAACATAATCCTGAAACTTAAAAATTGATTGGGGAATTTAAAAAAAATCCCATTGTTTTTGCCTATACGTTTCTTGTCATTTTATTTTGAGTCCTGTTGTCGACTGCAGAGGACATAGCATAACATAAATATAAAATATAATTTTCTAAAAAAAAAAAAAAAGCTTATTTCCCCCCCCCTCCATTTGTTTCTTATGCTCTAAACAATGTAATGACATGGAGGAAATGAAAGTACAAACCCATTTAGGGTAATTGCTTCATTGGGACATCTTGCTCCATCAAATCCATCTGGTTTGTAATGTGATTGGGGTCTCATTTTGTGTGGGTGAACAATTCTTGTTCGATATTGCAGTGAATAATTGAACTCAAAAGTGCATCAAGTATCCCAGACTACCCCATTTCATCACACTCAATGTTGCATTAACTCAAATTTATGCAGGAACCTTCTCCAAGTGTCATGAAGTGCTCACTTACCCCCGGCCTCTTCCATTCAAAGTTAACCGGGACCCTCTGGCTGAAGAAGAGCGAGTCTTCCACGGCAGGGAAATCTGGATCCTCGAACAACTTCCCCTTCTGCAAACACTCCAGCCGGAGCTGCTCGTACGTCTTCCCGTCCGCCTGCGTGCTCTCCACTAGGGTCGCCTGCCCAGAGCCACTCGACTGATTCACAATGTAGGGCATCTTTAAATCAGCTCCAAAACCACAGACAGGACACGAGTGACGCTCTACTGGAGCTGTGTGTGTGAGAGATATTCAGCCACACTGGCCGGTGGACAGGCTTGTCAGGTTGGCGTCACACCCATCCAGAGCAGAAACTGGTTAGGGTGAAAGCAGCCACGCCTGTGTGTGAGGAGGCGGATCCAGGACTTCACTATGGTGTTACTGTACTAGAACGTTAATAATCAGATTTGCAACATCAAAAAATGAGATCGGGACTGTGAGAAATGTTACAAAAATATAATTACAAGTATCAGAATGACGCAAAATCATTTCTTTTCAAGGAAGCAATACAAATAGATACAAAAGTCTTTTTTTTTGTCTTCGCAGTTCCAGATACACATCCCATGATTGTGTTGTCGTCCACCAGGGACACAAGAAGACAGTGCTGGAGACGGAGGGACTTCGGACAAAACCAACTGCATAATTGCCCAATCAGATTCAGTGAAACGCATCGTCCATCCGTGATTTACTCTGTTCAACAGGCAACAACTGACAAAACTGGCGTGTAAATTAATCTTGGTTTTTTGAATCTTCATAGGGAAGTTTTGCCTTTAATGAGAAAACTAGGTAAACTCAATCTGTCTGGAACTTACTCTGGGTAGATGCAATGTTAAACTAACGTGAAACAAAACAAGGATATATCAAGCAGAATGAATCCTGGTTGTCTGGCTTCATGGTGAAGATCCAGAAACACAGTGTTGGTTTAATGTTCTTCCAGAATTACCTTTATAAACATGGGCCATCAACAAAACAGCAATGTCACAACGGAAATTCACTGAGCTGAAAAATCCAGACATGAAAATAATGACCCAACTTGTCTAATATTAACATCTATATGAAAACAGCAGGATTCACCTCTGACCTCGAGAGGCATTGACAGAGATCGATGAAGGAAAACACTCACGCTTTACAAAACACACACAAGGGTGAATCTCACTAAACCTGTCCAGGACACATCTCACAAGAAAAAGAACATATTTTGCGCAAAAGAAAAAAAAAAAGAAGCCTCTTAGTACCATTAAGATGTGAATATTCAAACGCGTTTGCCAACCAAATTCTCATTGTAATATTATTAATAATAATAATAAATATTTACACATCAACGTAGTATTTGTTGTGCTTTAACAAAGATTAGAAAAATACAGTGAGTTGTTATGAACTTATAAATAATAGCAGAATTTTTCTGTAAAATTCATTCAGAATTATTGTATTATATATTTATAAAAGTATGGGCTATGAACTTGATTATTTACTTAAATCAAATTACAACACTTAACCATTCGAATATCTCATCTTGTATTACAACTATGATGACTTGGGAATGAGTTTAATATTTAAATGGTGCTAAAAGGTGTCATTTTACTTGCACAAAATATGATTGATGTGATTTTGGGGTGAATCTGCCCTAGACATGTTTAGCTGAGATTGCCAGTCCCTCATTGCTCCTGTTTCTCCAGCGCAGTGCCCGTCACCAACAGCAGGTTGCAGGCCATGAACTGCACGTTGAGGATATTGCTAGTGCTCCCGGTGTATTGTCCAATCAGCTCGTTGCTGGAGCCGTCGGCGGGGGCGGAGCCGTGTGCGTTACGTATGTCCCACACGCGCACGGAGTTGTCCATGGAGGCGGAGGCCACCAAACTGCTGTCCTGACTGAAGGACAGGCTGGTGATGCTGTCGGTGTGACCGCGCAGGTCTTTAAACAGGCTCCCGGACGCCAGGTCCCACAGCTTCAGTCTCTGGTCCTCCCCGGCCGACGCCAGGTACTTCCCGTTGGGCGAGAACGCTAGCGAGAGCACGGGGCCGCGGTGCCCGGTGAACAGCCTCACGGACGCCCCCTGCTGGGTGCTCCACAGGCGCACCGTTTTATCCGTCGAACCCGTTGCCACGTAATTGGAGTTGGGGTGGAATTTGACGCAGTCGACGTCGGAGATGTGTCCGGCGTACAGGCGGAGTGGGTACGTGCGCGCGAAGCTCCAGAGGCGCGCGGTGCGGTCGTGGGACGCCGTGGCGAAGTACAGGCTGCAGGGACTGACGTCCACGTCCCACACGGGGTACGCGTGGCCGCGGTACAGGACGGTGTTCGTGAAGCTGGTCAGATCCCAGAAGCGCACGGTGGAGTCCTCCGAGCAGGACAGCAGGCCGGAGCCGTCCGTCAGGAACGCCGTGCGATACACCGGGCCGCTGTGAGCGCGCAGGGTCTTTATCTCGCTGCCCGAGGCGTCCTCGTCATCTGCCTGATTGGAAACAAAAATACATGTCAATGACTTGAGGTGTGGATGAAAACACATTCAAATATTAATATAATAGAAGCGGATCTTTATTGCAATACAATTAATCTGAAGTGTGATTTAGGAACAATGAGATACAACTATTTTGTAATAATTTTGTAGATATATCTGAGTTTTATATTATGTTAATGAAATAGAACATGAAATTAATATTAAAAACGAATTCAATATTTGTTTGAATACAAGGTTTAAAAAAGTATAAATCAATAAAATATAACTGTTCATTTAGTTAAATTGTTGAAGTTGATTGTAAATTATACTCTATTTTACGTCTTTTTATGTCTATGTGGTGTTTTTAATGTGCTTTAAGACAAACCATGTGTAAGTTCATAAGTCGACAGCATTGCTGAGTATTTCTGCTTAAAACTGCAGTGAACCAAAGACCGTCTCAAAAACACGGTTTGAAATCGCTGGTGTTTCTGACGTCACACACTACCTTGTAACCAATCAGATCAACGTGTGATCGTCAACCAGTGGATCTCTGAGCTGAGTGAGTGAGTGGAGGCGGGGCTCATTTGCATATTCATAGAACCGCGTATGATAAATGAGGCAACAGTGTCGAGTTACATACAAGCTATGTTAAGGCATGAATGTCACAGGAAAAAAACGTTTTAATATGTAATTTTGGTGATCAAAGATGAGTTTTAAGGGATAAAATTATTGACTACAGGGGGACTTTAACATTTGAATCTACTGTTTGGTTAAAATGAGGATTTCTTTGGATAAAATAAAGTAAAAATGAGGGTGGGGGAACTTAATTCTTTAAACCAACAAATTAAAAGCTGTACACAAATACTACCATGATAAACACTTTACCATTTAAATATCTCATTGTAATTGGTTTTGCACTAAAGAAATGAGGCCTTGGGGATGAAATAATGCAGAGAATCTTAATGGCCTTTAAATGTCTTACATGTATGCATGTAAACATTGCCATTTAATTTAATAGCATTCATGTTAATATTAGTACAAAATACTTCAAATAAAATATCAATGCTCATTTGATTAAACAAAAAGGTTAACGTAAATTAAACTGTATATTACATCTGTATTTTATTTTAACGTTTTTTCTCTACTAGACCAAAGACTGTTTGGTCAAAACGAGGGTTTCCATTAATAAAATTAAGTGAAATAAAAGAGCATTTTAGAGCAAATAAATAGAGATACACTGAAAATCATCAAAAGGTTCAAGACTTAGCTTTATGCTCCTAGTCCTTTCAGGTATCATCTTTTTCTTAAAACTCATCTTTTCTCTTTGGCTTTTAATATGTAATTTTGTCTCTCTCTTTTTTTTTTCTTTTTTAATTTCCGTGTATTTTTATTACTATCGTTGTACAGCCCTTTGGTCTGCCTGCGGATGTTTTTAAATGCGCTCAAGAAACAAAATCACCTTGAACTTGATTAGATGCACATACTGATGCTGTGAATGAACGAGAGAGATTGACAGCTGTCACTCACCTCCTCCTCCAGCACATCACAGGCGAGTCTTACTCTGGACACATCGGCCCAGTGAGGCCCGGCCTTCAGCTTCCTGGCCCGCAGACTCCACAGCTTGACGGCGGAGTTATCGAAGCCCGCCGCCAGCAGACGGCTGTCCGCCGACACCTCGGCCGTGTTGAGGAGCTGATCCGTGTGCTGGAACGCGTAGAAGCAGACGGTGGTGAGCGAAGGCGGACCTTCTCGCACGCGCTTTATGCAGTCCTGCAGCGTGTCCAGCGCCGCCTCGTTCTGCGGTAACCCCGCCGTGACCTCCACGCGCTCCGCCCCCTCAGACCCATCCAGGGCGGCCCATGTCGTGGAGGAAGAGGGAGTGGAGGTGGTGTTTCCCGCTGCGATCCCTGCGCCGTACAGCTGGTAGTCGGTTCGCCGCGATGCCGTCACCTCCACCTGAGGAAACACAGGTATGAGCCCAAACATTGTACAGTCAAACCAAAAACTATTCAGACACTTTTAGGGCTGTCAGTTAAACGCGTTATTAACGTCGTTAACGCAAACCCATTTTAACGACGTCAATTGTTTTATTGTGCGATTAACGGTGTTTTTGGCCTAGCAAACTTTGTAGTTTTTTTCACATGCTGTCACAACAGGACGCGGCGCTGCGCTATGAAACCCATTCATTTCAATGGCTTGCGCCGCGCGAGGACGTTTTGTTGCTTCGTCGACCAAAGCGCAAGCGGATCTAGCTAGACCAGAAACAAAACAACAGGCGCGCCACACACACTGGTTTGGGTCTGCAAGCCGGTCAAATAGTTGGTTAACGTTACGCTTTGAGTGGATGGCGAGCGCGAGACGCCGAAATGGAGCCAATAAGATTCTGAATGGAAAGTTTACTTTTATATAGTTGCCAAATGGTTCCATTGACAGACCAAAGTGATCTGTGTGTTTTGTCGTTGTGAACTGAGCTATCATCATCGCAGCGCGTCCAGTCTGAAATACCACTTGATGGCCAAGCACACACACACACACACACACACAGCTGATGCGAATCATCCGCCCCCTCGTCAATATCAGGACCTCGTCAGTATTTCTTTCACCCTTTTATTAATGGACAGTGTTACATTGTGTGAGAGATTATTTGCTCCAAGTGAGAATGTTAGTGTGAAATTGAACACAGTATATATCAATGTTGTTTTCAATAAAAAACATTTGCACAAAGCAAGCCGATCCACTTTTCCATGTTGATAAGAGCATTAAAATGAGAAAAAAATAATGGGACAAAAAGAAATCAAGAAACATTTAGAATAGATAAAAATGTGCGATTAATTGCGAGTTAACTATGACATTAATGCGATTAATCGCGATTAGATATTTTAATCGTTTGACAGCCCTACTAATTTTGTATATTTTCTTTTACTAATTCATTTATGTAAGTGAGGATAGCAAAATAAAGTAAACTATGACATATTATACTCAAAAATTCTTCATACCTGTAAAATTTATAAAAATTTGGGTCCAAAAATTATTCAGACACTTTGAGCTGACCATGTTTTGCTGAAGTGTTTTTTCTTTAATTGCTAATGCGACCTTTTTACACACAGACTGAACAACATGAAGCATTGCTTGGTGATTTGTTGAGCTAAACTGGTCTTATCTAATAGTGTAGTTAAATTTAACAGCTGACAGATATTCAACATAATTCATTTGTGAGACATTCTAACAGAAGGATGGACAAAACCAGTGAAATATCATCTGATTTGATAATTCTTGTCATATTTTATTACCATTTTCTAAACTATAGCGAATAAACTGATAATGTGAGAAATGTTGACGTGTCTGAATAAATGTTGGTTAGACTGTAGGTCAGGTTCTTTGAGTACTTCCTGTCAGGCAGTGTTGTGTGTGCCGCTCACACCTTCACATGCGTGCTGAGCACCCAGCAGATGGCGCTGTTGTCGTTGCTCTGCAGGTACCGCAGCAGGTAACTGTACGCTTGATCCGTCAGGTACACCACGTACTTGTGATCCAGGAGGGAACCGAGTTTAGGGTTTGAGGTCACATCCTGGAAGACAACAACAAAAACAAAAAAAACAGGTTCCAGCATGAAAGATAAAGCGTGACGACTTCCCTTCTGGCTTGGAATACAGCATGCGATGTGCTCTATTTGACCCATTTCCAATGTGGATTGTCTAATTAATTTTTTGTTTGTTTATAATTTAGCACCAAAACACAGAAAGTGTAGAAAGCAACAAAACAAAATGCATACAAACTAAGTGAACTGTTAAAGCCCCCCTGTGGTGAAAACCCAGCTTTTAATGTTGTTTATACGTCTATGTGGTGTTTTTAATATGCTTTAAGACAAACCATGTGTAAATTCATAAGTCGACAGCATTGCTGAGTATTTTCTGCTTAAATCTGCAGCGAACCAAAGACAGTCAGGTTTGAAATCGCTGGTGTTTCTGACGTCACACACGACCTTGTAACCAATCAGATCAACGTGTGATCGTCAACCAGTGGATCTCTGAGCTGAGTGAGTGAGTGAGTGGAGGCGGGGCTCATTTGCATATTCATAGAACCGCGTATACTAAATGAGGCAAGGGTGTCGAGTTACATTCAAGCGATTTTAAGCCATGAAGAAAGAAAAAAACATCTAAATGTGAGATTTAAAAGATCAAAGAGGAGTTTTAAGGGATAAAATGATTGACTACAGAGGGACTTTAACAACTAAAACAATAGCAAAACCAACGGACCTGCAGTGTGAAGGCTCCTCGTAGCAGGTCCACGATGGCTTTCTGCTCAGGGTCCTGCTGGAAGAGCGAGTGAAAGCGCCCGTAGAACGAGTCTACCGCCCCCTTCAGGCCACATCGCGCCATGTCCAGGTGCAGGTAGAGGAAGAGCGGAAACAAGACGCCGCTCACCTCCTTCACTAGCGGTGCTTCGGCCTCTGAGGCAGAAAGAACGCTTGTTAAAACCAGAGCACCTCCTCCTGTGGATTAAAGCAGTGTGTGTGTGTGTGTGTCTCATGTCTCACCCTGCAGGAAGGAGCGCAGTCTGGAGAACTGGGTCTCGTACTGCTGCGGGTCTGACTGACACGGGGCGGCCGACACCACATTCGCACAGCTCGACTCCGTCTGAACTGCACACGACGGAAAGAGAGAGAAAGGGTAAAGATGAGCATCGCTATTACTAGTGATGGCAATTTCAAAACACTGCTTCGAAACCTTTACGAATCTTTTGTTCCGAATCAATGGTTCGAAGCGTGCATCAAATTGCCAGAGTCATGTGATTTCACCAAACGAGGCTTCATTACGTCATAACTGTTGATATCTGTCAACCCATGAATTGTGAGGAGTCACTGAGAACCAATGAACAAGTGTCTGTGGGTTTTACCTGATCTCTGATCAGTTTTATACATTTGTAGACGTTTTAATTAGACATTAGTGCAATTAAAATGAATAATGGTAGTTAAAAGTCTCTTATTGGCCTGTTTAGCAGAGCCATTCATAGAACAAACAAAACAAACCTTAACCTTTAAATGATTCGATAATTGCATTGGAAAGACTTTACCTTTAAAAAAAAAAAAAGCAATAGATTTGTAAAAGGTGTTTTATGCATGTTTGGCCTGAGTTTTTGTTGCATTTACACTGTTCTGGCCACTAGGGGTGATTGTTTTCGAAGCCTAGACAATACGGCACATTTGCTTCAACTGTTTCACTGTTGCACGAAGCCTCGATCTGCCCACCACTAGCTAATACTATTACTCAGGGTTTATTTAAATCACACAGCATAAGTTCAGTCACCCGTCAGACTGGCAGCCATCTCCTCCGCGGACTGGGAGAGTTTGGCCCCCTTCAGAGAGCCATCAGTGTCTATGTACTGTCTCCTCTTCAGGTACTGGGTCACCGCGTACTGGATCTGCTCCGTCCGGACACGCTTCATCTCCTGAAGAGAGATCGGAACATACACATTCATGCATCTGCGCTCACAGCAGTGACTCACTGCAGGCCATGCAATGAGAAAGATGACAACATGCACATTATTCACATTATTCACCGGCTGTGTCTCGAAACACATCCGTGGGAATCATATCAATCTGAATGTTTGATTCAATTTTACGGCATCATAAGCATGCTTGAATATTTGGTTCACTTTTAATGAATCATATACATGCATGCTGAAATGTATGATTTGATTTTTAGAGAATCATATGCACGGCACGCTTGAATATTTGACCTGACGTTAGAGAATCATAAGCATATACTAGAATATTTGATTCAGTTTTCGGGAATCATAACCATGCTCGAACATTTAAAGTGATTCTCGGGAATCATAAGCATGCTTGAATACTTGATTTGATTTTAGGGCATCATAAACATGTGTTGTGGTTCAATTTGAATGAATCGTATACATGCATGCCTGCCACCATATATTATTTGATTTTAGAAAATCATATGCACGCTTGAATACTTGATTCAATTTTAGGGAATCATAAGTATGCTTAAACATTTTAGATGGTTTTAAGAAATCACAAGCATGTTTGAATATTTGGTTCAATTTTAGGGAATCGTGAGCATGCTCGAACATTTGATATGATTCTAGGGAATCAAAACCTTGTTTGAATATTTAATTTGATGTTAGAGAATCATAAACATTATCGAATATTTGACTGAATTTTTGAGAATCGGAAGTATGTGTGAATATTTGATTCGATTTCAATGCATCATACGTGTTTTAACGTTAGATTCGAACGTTAGATTCATTTTCGTTCGAACATTCGGTTACTTTGCGCGGCGCGTTCATACATTCGAATCCAAACTATCGATCGAATGTCTGGATATCATAGGCATATTCGAACATTCTATTTGATGTTTTATCAGAGGCGCTTTAGGACTATATAATGCCTCAAAATGCTGTGTAGAAAGACAGCTCGTTGAGATGTTGTGACACAGACATTCACAGCTGGTTACTTTACTGGTGAGTCAATGGGAGGTGAGCGGACAAGCCAAAACACAAATCAATTCATTAGATATCCTTAGATAAGATTTATAAATGTAATAAATCCTGCAGGTCCAAATTTACGCGCGGCCTCAATCACTGAGTTCATCATCACACTTCTGCACACTCTAATCTCAAATACACAGAAGTCATTCCGGTTCATATCTGCTTTACAGTTTGGTAAATACGTTCAACACCTACTGCATATTCCGCATACGACAGTCCTGGAGAAAAGGAGGTGATCAGGAGAAGACCGCAACTCTCCACCGCTGCTCCATTGGTCGCGCGCTCTCTTCTTCTGCGCGTGCACTGACGGCGCGCGGAGATCGCACGCGCGGCACAGCGCCCTCTAGCGCGTCGACCCGTTAAAAAACTACTGTAAAGTTTTTTTTAAAGGGTTAGCTCACTCAAAAATGAAAATTCTGTCATCAATAACTCGCCTTCATGTCGTTTCAAACCCGTAAAACCTTCGTTCATCTTCGGAGCACAAATTAAAATATTTTTAATGAAATCTGAGTGCTTTCTGTCCCTCCATTGACAGGCTATGCAACTACCACTTTCAAGCCCCAGAAAGGTAGTAAAGACATCATTAAAGTAATCCCTGTGTCTCCAGCTGTTTAACCTCAATTTTACGAAACGACGCCATGTCTTTGTTTGTCTAAAAATACACAATTTACCACTTTATTTACAAAATATCAATCTCCAACTAGAGCACTTTAAGACACATGCGCATCCATGGTGATTGAAAAAGGCGATATATGTTTCACTGTAGTATAAAGTACAGAAATAAATGAGAAATTATACACAATGCTGAGATTGACCGATTGACTCATTTTGGTGCAAACACATTCAGGTATTATAAAAAGCTCCAGTTTAATTTTTGCATATTTTAATTTCAGTAAAAAGCTAAAACTGTTTTAAAGTGAAATGAAACTACACAACCTCACATATAATGTGAGATTTTCAAGCGCTTGTCCTGAAACGCTGACCCAGGATCAGTTTAATGTCTCAACCACACACACACACACACACACACACACTCAGGAGCAGGCAGCAGCATGAGCGCATGCGCGTTTGAATGACGCATATTGTGTGCGCTTGACTGTAGTGAGCGCGCGGTAAAAGGTTTTTCCGAAGTTTATCGCGTCTCGTTGCCCTCGAATGAGTTTCTGTCCCTGGTAAACAGATCGCGGGTCCAGTATGTTCACTCCCCGCGGCACACCGAGCTCAGGCCGCAGACAGGCGCCTCGCACCGGTGGTCGGAGAAGTGTGAGCGCCGTCCAGCCCGGGCATCTGTTCTCTCCACGCCGCTCCGCTGTCACGGCCAGGTAAAGCACAGTAAACACACTGAGTGATTGCGTTGTGTACATGGTAATCTGAACAAGAACCTTGAGAAACCATTCAAAAATCATATTCTCCCACAAAATGGTATTTATATATTCTCGTGTGACATAATACTACGTTGGATGATCATGTAAACACTGTAGTACATACATATGGTAATCAATTAGTATCTAGTATGTATATATATATAACCAATTTACCATGGTATTATCATGTGATACCATCACTGCACTTTTTTTGTTATAACAGAGTTTTGTAATGAATAAATCTTTAAATTCTGCAAATAATTAAATTCTTTCAATTATTAGTTATTTGCTTAGTATTATTCATATATATAATTAATATAAACATATTATGATATAAAACATACTCAAGTTTCAGTCTGTTTTTTCAGAAACTACACAGTGACCAGCTACTAGCAAATTAGTCTAATTTTACGGCACTTTTATGATTGCGAAACATTGTAAAAATACTTAAATACAAACATATTCAATATTCAGTTGCAATAGTTTTCTTCTTCAATTAATGCTGAATGTGACCAGCCGTTTCCAGAATGTACAAAAAAAGTTTACATTTGTTTTAGAGCTGATTTGTGAGAGGATCTCTCTTCTTTCTCCAGATCTACTCCCACGCGGGTTCAGAGTCATGCCGTTGTTGATTCGTGTAATTTTGATGTTCAGACTTTCGGATCATCTCTACCTGTCAAAGTCATGGAGGCGTTGACCATGGCTGATGGTAAAGATTGGTGTCTTTAACTTTACCGAGACCTGTGTCTCAAAAAAAACTGGCAATCTGTCTACTGGGGTGGCATTTTAGGCACTGGACCAACCAAGGCAGATCTCTAGTTTTTGAAAGCAGATCTAGTGTTGGTATTTGTGCGAAGGCTTTACGATGTATGATATTGTGTCTGTTGCAGTGGACGATCAGATCTCTGTGAAGGTGGAGGCGTCCGGTTGGGCGTGGATGGTTTGTGGAGAGCAACTGGTCGTCTGGAAAGTGTCTCAGACGTCTGTGGCAAAGGTCAGAAAGAGACACTATTGTTTGCTGCTGAATTTGCTGCTGTGACCGTTTGCATGAACTTTATGCGTTTGCTGTTATTGCAGCTGTCAGTGTGTAAAGACCTCCAGCTGCCGTCCAGTGAGTTTGCGTACAGCGCTGATCTCATCTCCATCAACTCCTCCGGTCCACTCGGTCATGCAACCATACAGGTGAGATCTTGCATCTCTGAACGTTACCACAGGAGATATAGAGTCAAGTCATCGTTATTATATAGCGCTTTATACAATACAGGAAAATAACAAAATCAATAATTCAAACTTCATTAAATATGAGATCTCAGCTGTAAAGCAGCTCTATAGAACAAAATAGTGCCTTTTTTTAGATCATGTCCAGTGTTTCCTCTAGGATTTTTTCCAGCCGTGGTGGCAGGCCCATTTCACCAGGGGGAGGGGGCGTGGCCCATGAGTGATATTCCCATTGACCACACCCCCTTACCCCAGGTGTTTAAACCTCCCCTAAGCATTATAACATGAAAGGCTCCAACAAGAGAGGCAAAGCGATTATGCGCATCCCGTGCGCAGAATGATGGACTTGAAGCAACGTGAAGTCACAGCGCGCAGCGCTTCACATTGAAAAGTTCAAAGCACAAAGCGAAGAGATTATATCCATCTATGCTTAATGTATTATATGAGCCTTTTCTTTTAACAGTTTTAAATTTCAGTTTCAGTGCGCATGAAGAACAACTCATAGCGCTCTCTACTCCAGTGCTGTAACGTTCATCTAACAGACACCCGGGAGAAAGGAATATGATTTAGAAAGCGCTATAAGATAAAGTCATTTTATGCAAACCATAGACCTTTATCTACAAATAAAGTATAATAATGGGAACATTGATCTTGAAGAGAGTGTCATCGTGTTACAGTCGTAACCGGACGCGACGCGCTGTTTGAAGGCTGAATGGAGAATGACTGAGGACAGATGAGTTTCCATTAACTTTAACTTAACGACTTAAAAATTCATTTTTACCTCACATGATGCTATTGAATGACTTTAGAAGTCTTGGAATATAGTGCGAAAACTTTATGGTGCTTTACAATGTTTTTTATGCCTTTAGCTTAACAATAACACAATAGTATGCACAATATCGGACCTCACTGAGAAGCTGCAGCCATATGGCGGGATGATTTTAGGTGTGGCGGCCCGCAACGGCAGAATGAATGTAGCGGAAACACTGATGTCAGTTCAGCGTTGATTCAGTTTAGTTCAATAACAGTGTCAGGGTTGCACTAGTCTTTTTTTTCCCCCTATTGTGACGTATATCCGAGTGAAACGGCTTCTCAAAGAAGAACAAATGTAGGGCGGGGCTTGATTTTGTCTGTGGGGAATTGATTGGATGGTTGTGGTTTGCTATTGGTGGATCTCATGTGAGTGACAGGTTGCCCCGCCCTCACACCAGTAAACGCATCATCAGAAAAGAGAAGCTGTAAGAGGGAGGGGAATTATTTTGATTACAAATTATGAGGCATTTAATACTGCTATATTCCCTAAAATGGCAAGAATTGTCCATTTTGATTTCATGGTGACTTCTTAATTGATAATGTCAGTGCAGTCAAATCCATAATATTACTGAATATATAAAGTGTGTTTTAAACCCTGTGGTGCAACTCTATGCAAATGTGTTTTTCACAGTCCATCAGTGCTTTGGCCGTGTCTCCGGACGGCTCGGCCCGGTTCTGGCCCAGTCTGGCTCACGAGGGGACTTACACTGAGATCTCTCTGGACCTGGGTGAACACTTGTGCAACTACGTGGCAGCTGTTAAGGTGGGCTATCAGGCAGTGTAAGAGTCCTATAAGAGGTCCATATTGTTCATAAATACAATTAAAATATTGTGTGTATAAAATGTAATTTATTCCTGTGATCTCAAAGTGCGCACGCACGCACGCACGCACACACACACACTAGAGGTCTGCACAGGCTTTAAACTTAAGCCCGTACCCGAAATCATTTAACCCGACCCGAACATTACGGTTATATTTTAAGACCGACCCGAACCCGAGGTCCGTTTCTCACAGTAAATAGCTTCTTTTTTTTTTTTTGCAATATGCTGTATTTTATGATTGCTTACCACAATAATAAAAAAAAAATAGGCTACATGTACAAAACCCGTTTCACCAAGGCACAGCGGCCCCCTCATCAGTCAGCACACTAGAAAAAAAAAAGAAAAGCACGGACTTACTAATTACGAAACGTGGATGTGGTTGAACAGGTGAAACAGTCACAAATTCCCCTGGAACTCAAACATTAAACTACAAAGTTTGCGCAGTTGCACAACTATTCACATAAATATACCCTATCCTTCTCGGTACTTATGAAGGAAGAGAACAGCATCGTGTTACCAAGACATATGGTAAAAGGTTAACAAAAAAAAACTAAATTTGATATTACATTGTGGGTGTAAATGAATATCTTGGACTTGGTGCTGAAACCCAAAGCACGGGACAACAGAGACACCAGAGTAACAATATTCTGAAAATACAGAATTATTTGAGACGAATATTGCACTCTGTCACTCACTAGATATATTTAAAATAATGTAGGACACTTTTACTGGTATGGCATTATCAGGACCCACAAATATTCCCCCATTGCATTATTATACATTATATTCAACATTATATATAGTATTTTAATGTAGTACTGACACCAAAACTCATATTGATGCATTTTTGTATCCGATATATTGTGCCACCCCTAGTTTATATATATATATATATATATATATATATATATATATATATTTATGCATGCATATGCACTTGTTTGTGGGGATCGTGCTTGTATAACATCCTTTACTTTTATTATAGGACTTTTATTTTATTTTCTCTTCTTCCATGAACTGTTTCTCTTGCTCTTTCAGGGCGGGAGTTTCATCGTGTCATCGTACCGCGGGCACCTGCTCCGGCTCGGCCCGGACTCGTCCGGTAAACTGCACCAGAGGCCGGTCCAGCAGGGGCAGGGGATGCTGTCGGGGATCGGCCGCAGAGTCTCCAGCCTGTTCGGCATCCGCGGCCAGCCAGCCGACCTCACCGTCAGTACCGTTAGATCCAGATCCTGCTTTTCATTTGATTTGATTACTACCTTGTTTAAGGGTTAGTTCACCCCAAAATGTAAACTCTGTCAGTTACTCACCCTCATGTTGTTCCAACCCCGTAAGACTTTCGTTTATCTTCAGAACACAAATTAAGATATTTTTGATTAAATCTGAGAGCTGGATCACTCCTCCATAGGCTTCTTAAGGGACCGAAACTGGCCGGCCCAAAAGTTATTAAAGACATCGTTAAAATAGTCCGAGTGACTACAGTGGCTCAATCTTAAGTTTATCAAGCGACGAGAATACTTTTTGTGCGCAGAAAACAAACAAAAATAACGACTTTATTCAACTATTCATTTCCTTCTCTGAGATTGAGCCACTGTAGTCACTCGGACTATTTTAACGATGTCTTTAATAACTTCTGGGCCGGCCAGTTTCTATCCCTTAAGAAGCCTATGGAGGAGTGATCCAGCTCTCAGATTTAATCAAAAATATCTTAATTTGTGTTCTGAAGATGAACGAAAGTCTTACGGGGTTGGAACAACATGAGGGAGAGTAATTACTGACAGAGTTTACATTTTGGGGTGAACTAACCCTTTAATACATTTTAAGCTAACTGTGATTTTTGTAGATGTACATTTCTGAAATACATAACTTAGACAGTTACCTGATCACAGATCACTCTAAATTGTAATGTGGACTCGTGCACTTTGTGTAAAGCTGCTTTGAAACGATGTGTATTGTGAAGAGCGCTACACAAATAAACGTGAGTTTGCTCAAGCGCTGGCGGGATGTTTCTCTGCACAGGTGTTCAGTGTGTTGTGGGCGAAGGAAACCGGCGGCCTGTACTCTCTCAGCTCGTGTGGTCTCAGTAAATGGGAGGTGGATGAGAACAGTGAGACGCAGGTGTTGAGCTGGAGCACCAATCAGATCATCTCAGACAGCATCACCGACGCCATCTGGGTCAGAAGCATTCATTGGAAGCTTGTAGAATTATATAGAAATGTGCTATATGTGATGACTGATGATACTGTATTTTGTACCATATTAGTGCAGTTTAAAATAACAGTTTTCTATGTGAATATATTGTAAAATGTAATTTATTCCTGTGATCGAAGCTGATTTTTATGCACCATTACTCCAGTCTTCAGTGACACATGATCCTTCAGAAATCACTTTAATATTATGATTAGATGCTAAAGAAGCATTTCTGATCATTATCAATGTTTAAAGCATTTGTGCTGCTTCACATTTATGTTGAAAATGATACATTTTTTTAGGATTCTTTGATAAACAAAGTTCAAAAGAACATATCATTTTATTATAAATGTCTTTACTGTCACTTTTGATCAATTGAATGCGTCCTTGCTGAATAAAGTATTTAGTCTTCCTATGAAATGACATATATAGGTGTAATAATATTTTATTGTCTTATAGGACTCAGAGAGCAACTACTCGGAGATCAAGAAGGGAGTGAATGTCTCTTATCTGGACATGCAGTACAGCAAGTAAGAGCTGAATATTATGTTCAAATGAAACTAATGCACTCACACAGTCCGTTAACAGCTGATGCTCTGTGTTTCTCAGCGCGGGGCCGGTGGTGTTGGCGGCAGCATGGCATCCGGGCGACACTCCTTGCGTGGCGTATTTCTGCCTGGTCACTCTTGCAGAGAACGCAGCGCCCTCCCCGGACCTGCTCACTGTGGAGGTCACCAGATACAACCCGCCCTTCCAGGTACACCATTCAACCAATCATCTGAATGTGTAGACTGAGAGCTTCTTGAATTAAAGAATTAGTTCACTTCAGAATTAAAATTCCCTGATAATTTATTTACTCACTCCCACGTAATCCAAGATGTTCATGTCTTCCTTACTGCAGTCGAAAAGAAATATCCATATAGTAGTGACTTCAATGGGGTCCAATGGGTTCAAGGTCCAAATTGCAGTTTCAGTGCAGTTTCAAAGCCTCTACACGATCGAATAAGGGTGTAATCTAGCCATGCCATCACTCATTTTCTAAAAAAAAAACATTTATATACGTTTTAACCTCAAATGTTCAAATGTTTTTTTTTAAATGAACAATGGTTTGTCTAGATTAGACCCTTATTCCTCGGCTGGGATCGTGTCGAGACTTTGAAGCTGCACTGAAACTGCAATTTGGACCTTCAAACTGTTGGACCCCATTGAAGTCCACTATATGGAAAAATAATCCTGGAATGTTTTCCTCAAAAACCTTAAAATTTTTTTCGACTGCAGAAAGAAAGACACAAACATCTTGGATGACGTGGGGGAGAGTAAATTATCAGGAAATTTGCATTCTGAAGTGAACTAATCCTTTAAAGGTACAATATGTAGGATTTTTGCGGTAAAATATCCAAAAATCACTAGGCCAATATTATATATTTTGTTTAGTTGATTACTTACAATATCCCCAATGTTTCCAACTATTTGTAAATCGTGAGAAAAATGCGATTTTAACCAAGGAAACGGGACGTGTGAGCAGGGGTGAGGAGTCGCTAGTCAATGACGTCATATCCGCATTACCCTCGGTTTCCGCTCGTACTGACGTGGACAACTGGGTTATGCTTAGCAGGACGCTCACGCTGTTGTTGTTTTGTTCAAACATTATGGACCATGGCAAGCAGACTTTGAGACAAAAATAGGACTAAAACGAAGATCAACATCTTTGGAGATGCCGAGAGCTCCACGTCCGCGACTAACTTCGACTTGACAGAGACGCGAGTGTAGCGTGTACTTTATTAGACAGGTGAGCAAATGTACATAAAACTAATCAATGTTATGTAGTTCAACATGATGAAATGTTATAATATGATCTGTATGTTATTCTAATGTTGATGTAGCTCACTGCTAGTCTCATACAGCCAACAAACTAACTAACAACATTCAACACACTCCATGCCGTGTAGTGTGATAGTGTAACTGTTAGAGCAAGTGAAACAGCGCTGCGTTACCTCGTCTAATAAACTGACCTGTGTGAGTAATAACTCAGCACTTGTGTGTAGTTCGGTAGAATGAAATGTCCTCATTCCGTTATATCCGCGGGACTCGCGTTGCGTGTGGCGCTGGTATACGTCTCTCATGAGCAATCGCGCCCTGCTTCACACCACAGTCATGTTAAAAACATCACTGTATTCACTCATCCATAAAAGATCCATCAGCTTGAGGACAAGATCCATAATTCCGCTTAATGCTTTGCGTCATCGATATACGCCTTTGTTATTGTAAGAGGTTAGCGACCCCTGATGGCGAAAAATCCTACATATTGTACCTTTAAAGTCATGAGAACGAAATAAAACTGAATGAATTCTGTGCTGGTTTTGTCCGTCAGAGTGAGGAGGAGCTGCAGAAGACACGTTTGGTGTTGCCCGAGCCGTCGAGTCCCGCTGCGTACCTCTATAACGAGGAGCTGGTGTTTGCTTGCAGCACTGGAGCGGGACGCGGAGGTCTTGCAGAGGAGAAGATCTCCTTCAACTCTCCAGGTACATCCGTCGGACTGCCAAACCAAACGAAGAAGCTAGTCTTCCTCCTGTAGTTGATCTCGGTCTGTTCTCCAGGTGATCGTATCCGTGGCGGTGGGGTGTGTGTCGGTCTGCCGGTGTTTTTCTCCCAGAACAGTGGGCTGGTTGCCATTTTAGCAAGAGAAAGCGCTTCCATCCTGCCTGAGACCATGGAGGATTCACTCTGCACGTCAGTGGCTGGACCTGGACCTGAGGTCTGGAGTCAATTTACTTAAAGCGGGCATGATTATATACTAGGGATGTCCCGATCCGATCACACGATCGGAAATCGGGCCCGATCACGTGGTTTCAGACTCGATCGGAATCGGACGTTACCTCCCGATCAGGACTCGGATATATGTAAATTAGGGGTGTAACGGTACATGTATTCGTAATTATTCCGGTTCGGTACGCATACAAACCGAACGATTCCTAGGACCATTTTTCCTGCAGACAAAGTCCGCGCTGGCGCGACCACCACAACGTTGCCCAACATCAAATGGCAAACGTAATGAAAGCGGAACGAAACTGCGCTACTCATTATATTGTGCTTAACGGACCATTTATCAGTTCGGACCAGCAACATCTGTGCAGCGAGATCAAGCGACACTGTGCTAAGAGATCCAGTGAAGAAGAAAACATTTGAATTTGCCACAGATCAAACAGCGCTGACGTGGAAACCAGTAGAAACATTGTGCCGTGAATGAACATGGATTTAATGTTGCACTTCAAAACTCAAATATTATATAAATATATATTTAAATGTTATTTTTAATGTGATTACCAAAACATTATTTGTTCATCCTTCAAAGATTACCACCCCCATTTATAAACCTGAAAGTTTCAAGCTGTAGGAAAACTCAAACTTATTGAAAAATAGTTTTTCTTTCAATAAATAGGAAATTTCTCTGGCATTTCTTTCTTTTTGCTGTATCGTATCGAACCGAAAATGTTGTGAACCGTTACACCCCTAATGTATGTGTGTATATATATATATATATATTCTCATCATTTTTTTATACACTTTTAAAACATTTTTTTTTTTTTTTTTTTTTTTTTTTTTTACATGCCTGCCGGGTATTTTAAGTTGAGGTGCTGTTTGTTTTTATATTAGACTTTTTCTATATTTTCTGTTGCACTAAAGTCCAAAAGTGAAAATTTTATGTTATTTATTACTTGATTGTTCAAGCTACCTCACAGAAGTGCTCTGTTTGTTAACAGAGTTGTTGAATGTTAAAATAAGGTTAATTAAATAAAAAATCTGTTTTTTCTCTCTTCTTTATTCTTTTTTGATGTATTATATAAGTATCGCATCGGGACTCGGTATCGGTAGATACTCAAAATCAAATGACTCTGACTCGGACTCGAGGGCAAAAAAACCTGATCGGGACATCCCTAATATATACATATATATATGTATGTGTGTTAGAGCTGCACGATTAATCGTTGAACGATCACGACCTCAATTCAAACACGCAATCTCATTCCTAAATGGCTTGAAGTATCCCAGATGTACTGGGATATAAGTTTATAGTTCAGATATAAACACTGATGTCTGCAGTAGTGATTAAAATAGAGTAAATCACCTTTTGAATGTTACTTGATGCTTCAAATAACAATTGTATTAATTACATCGTTACACCAGTAGGTGGCGATAAGTGACCGTTAGAAAATGTATTTGTCATTGAATCATTCATTCAAGAGATTTTTTTCTTTGTTTTTTTTTTTTCAAAAATGCCGATTCATCCAGTAACGAAACAAGTGAAGTATATATGAGTGAGTCGTTGAATCATTCAGTCAACCAACTTTTAAAAGTAATTCAGACTAATGAAACTTTTTTAATAGATTGCAGCAATTGACATTTTGTCAGAACCTCTTGGAAATTACATGCTATTTTGTTTAGTTGTCTGTTCATGTTTCTCAATTTAACCAGAATCGTGCAGCTCTAGTGTGTGTGTGTATTCCAAATGTATTGTACATTAAATTAAATATATGTATATTTGTCATCTTTTCAGGGCACGTTAGAGACGCCACCCAAAATAGACATGGTGGCACAGGAGGACAAAACTAAACTGCTGAAACAAGCTTTCCTACAGTTCTGCCGGTGAGTTTCCTTCGTGTCACAGACGCTTCTGTCCAGTGGCTGAAGCTCACAGATCATTTGCTGTGTTTGATCTGCAGTCACGATCTGATTGGTGCTCAGAGCATGGTGGACGAGCTGTTCCCCAGCGATGGAGAGGGAGGAGCAGAGCTGGATGCCATTGTGACCCAGATTGATCTGGATCTGGTGGACGACTACCCTGCATGTGACCCCCGCTGGGCCGAGTCTGTTCCTGACGGTGAGAGATGGATGAGGAGACAGACTTTCAGTTCGGCCCGATAAATTAGTTTACCGCAACCGTCCGAAAATTAATGGGAGTGAATTACCGTAATACAAATTTCTGGCAATAAATAATTATTATTATATATTTTTCATTTTTCAACTATTTAATGAATTATATATTATCATTTTATGTGTGTCTGTGTGTATATATATATATATACACACACATATACATATATATATATATATATATATACACACACCACACAGTATATATAATTTACTTTTTGTATTATTATTTAACTCGTAATAAATAATATATATATATATATATATATATATATATATATATATATATATATATATATAATTTTGGAAATTATTTGCACTTGTATTTTATTTAATTACTTGCATTCAATGATATATATATATATATATATATTATTTTTTTTTAAAGTTTTTTTTTTAGTTTTTTTTTTTTTGTGGAATTAATTATTTATTCATTAACTCTTTAGCATTTTTTGGTCTATAAATTCATGAGATATTTTCTGGTCGAAATACACCCGTAACAAAATCAGGAAAACTTGTATTTTTCGTTTTGTGGAGGGTATTGTTCACATGTGTTGTCACATTGACTTTAAGTTAAATTTAAGAAGGTACATCCAAGGGTTACATTTGTTAATTTTGGACCCTGGTCTGGTCAATGTGTAAACGATTGTGTGTTTTGTCCTGTAGAGGGCGCTGGATTTACACTGACGTCACTGATCCTGCTGCATCAGTTGGAGGATAAGATGAAAGCTCACCGCTGCCTCATGGACTTCCTGCTTCAGGTTCCTCAACACACACACACACACAATCTGTGAGACACGATTCATCCCTCACACAGCTCTCAACAGTGTTTTTTCTCTCCGTCTGCTCTACAGACAGGTCTTCTAGACCGCCTCACTTCCACAACAGTGCGCTTGTCCCCGATGGCCACGCGACTCTTGCTATGCGAACATGCAGAGAAGCTCTCGGCCGCCATCGTGCTGAAGAACCATCATGCCAAGCATCCCGAGCTGTTGAACACAGCCATCTTATCAGCCCTGAAGAAGAACAGCGCCGAAATATCAGCCAACCTCACACCCGCGGACGTGTTCTTCAGAGAGGTGCGAGACTTCAGCCCCCCGTTCATCGAAACTGGAATGAAGGACACGTATTTATCTCATGTGTGTCCCTCCAGGTGTCTCAGATCTCCTC
Source organism: Tiaroga cobitis (assembly GCA_030578255.1). NCBI lineage: Eukaryota > Metazoa > Chordata > Actinopteri > Cypriniformes > Leuciscidae > Tiaroga > Tiaroga cobitis. Next base: position 52,790,630 of record CM060591.1, read on the forward strand.
CATCTTTGATTGTCTGTTGGATGAGGAGGAAAAAGCTTTAAAAGAGCATCCGGATGCCGCCAGGTGGGCCGAGGTCGTTCTCAACGTCAATGACATTGTCAAGGTGCCCAGATTTTTTTCACCTCTTCATTAAATCATGCAGTTATATCAGTGTGCCAGGTCCAACATATCGAAGTACTCGTCTTTTATTCCCTAAAGAGAGAAAATCTGAGCCCTTGTCCACATTAATACCTTTTCGCATCTTTTTCTCTTCATTTTGGCATTCTGTCCACACTGAGACGGCGTTTTTAGCCACGAAAACTAAGCTTTTTGAAACCGCCGGTTTCGTGTTGTGATGCAGACTGTCAAAACGGAGGTATTTAAAAACGATGACGCATGTTTAGTCATGTGACGCATATTGAACCCATAGATATTCATGTTTATTCTGGTATTGTGGCTGTTATGTGCTTTTCACTTTCACACAGCTGCTAAAATAAGTTACTTTAGTTACTCTTCATATCACAGTCCTGCAAAGATGACTCACTCGCATTTGCTGTCCTGATGAAACACGAGAGCAGTTTTAGACCAAACATATAATGATGAGTCATTGCATCGTTGTTTTTGTTTGTTTAGTGTTGTGTAAGCAGAATTAATAATAATAAATAAAAAATAAAAAAAAATTGTTAAAATTTTAAGTAGATTATATCTGGTCTGGGCTATTTTGTTATTTTTTGTTGTTGTTATCTTTTGTCATGTCGGTGAGGCCATCTAATTTGTAACTTTTTTATTAAAAGAATGGGGTAGGAGTTTATACGATTTTTTTTTCTTCATCCTACTCCTGTTCTTCTTGTCATGGAATGTATTTTTTGTTGTGTTTGTTGGATTTGTTAAATTGTTGTCGTGGCATTTCGTGTTGCATTACCATGAAAAGAGAATACATAAAACAAATGAAATTAGATGAGAGCGACCTGCACGCATCAGTCAATGAGGAGATATTTTGCTAAATAAAATCATCCTGTCAGAAGAATTGCGTGATAACTTATATATTTTTCTGTCTGGATCATCTCAGTGAGTGTTTATAAGGGTTTACACATGCGCTCGCTGTAAGGTGAATGTAGCGTTTTCCGACGTTTCAGTGAGGATGAGAAACCTTTGGAAAACACTTTGGAAAGCGCTAGTGTGGACTGAGAGCATTTTGAAACGAAAACGCTGTTTTCAAATCTGTCCGGATTCATGTAGCATACATTTGCACGAAATGTATTTTGTGAGCGCTTAGAAGCACAGGTGTTTTCAAACATTAGGATGCTGCAAAAATTTAGTTGAAAACAGTGTATGCACGGACTTAAAGCTACAAAAACTCATGAGGTCCAAGAGAATATTTTGCACATCATCTTCCTGGTCCTTGAGTTTGTTCAAATGAGTAATCATCGTGTTTTGTGTGGTAGGATATGCTTCAAGCAGCGGCACAGTACCGAGAATCCAAAGCATCTCTGTACAGAGGACCAGAGAACTGCAGCCCTGAGCCCGAGTACATCCCATGGACAGGTACACACACACACACACACACACTAGGGCTGTCACTTTTGTGAAAAAATCCTGTTCGATTTTTGAGACGTAAGTGTTCATTGAATCGATTGTAAAATCCATTTTCCATGTCTAAAGACGTTTCCATTTTCATTACCAAATATAGGCAAATCCACGGACACCTAACAGGCATTAGGACGAGCGTAAAGAGGGCGCTTGAGACGCGCACAAGTCAGCAATATTTCGGATGATTTATTGGCGTGAAGTTTCGTGCTCAATGACAAACAGGAGTGCAACATTCAGGGATTGAAGTTAACACCCTCTAACTCGCCAAACGTGGGAAAAAATAAACTTTGACGGGAAACGCTGTTATATCACGAGCCGATCTGGCGTGTTTCTATGTTTAGTCACTTTCTTTGCTGTGGAAGTTCGCTGTCAAATCACTTGCATTGAAGTAATAGCGAATATTAAAAAGCATTTGGTTAACAGAAAATGACATTGTTATTTTCCAACATCCTACATGTTCTGTGCACTGTATTGATCTGTCCACCTAAAACACATTTTTGGTTAAAAAAAAATCGATTGTGCAATCGATTTTCGAACGTAAAGTGACAGCCCTAACACACACACACACACACAACACTGAAAGGACTTCCTGTGCTTTTTATGTTACAAATACTAAAGCAGCTCTCCATCAACATGGATGTCATAGTGTGTCCATCTTCCTCTCTGTGGTCATTAAAAATCCCAGGATGTCCTTCGGAAAAAGAGTACGGGTGAAACCCCGGCATCCTGGCCAGATTTGCCCAGTGGCCGCTGTCCATCATGGCCTCCTAATCATCCCTATATTTACTGATTGGCTTCATCACTCGGTCTCCTCTCCACCAGTAAGCTGGTGTGTGGTGTGGCTGCCATCGCATCATCCAGGTGGTTGAGGAGATCCCCCCCCCGTTCTATATGTAAAGCACTTTGAGTTCCTGGAAAAGCGCTATATAAATGTAACAAATGATTATACTTGTAAAATCGTCTCAGCCTCAGGAGGAGTCGGTGGGGTTCGGAGCGCCATCACGCGGCAGCACGAGCTGATCCTGCACGCGGCGTACCCTCACGCTGACGCAGAGCTGCGCGCCGTCCTGAGCGAGCAGCTGGTGGCGCTGTTGGACTCTCTGCTGAGCGGGTACGTGGCTCAGCTGACGTCTCTCCGCCACTCAGGACAACAGGAACGCTACGACACGCTGGAGAACGAGTACACGCAGAAGCGCTCGGAGCTGCTCGCACCTCTCTGTGAGTGATTTGGGGATTGGTCAGTTCACCTGTCGGTCAGATGGTATTTTCCTGTTTAAATGGCCAGATTGTATGATTAATACACGTGTGTGATTCTCTCAGTGGAGTTGGGTCAGCATCAGTGGGTCGCAGCGCTGGCGGAGAAATACTGTGACTTTGACATATTGGTGCAGTTGTGCGAGCGGACGGATAACCAGAGTCGACTGCAGCAGTACATGGTCAAGTTCGCTGATCAGGTAACAAACCCAAAAACATGCATCACTGTTCAGAAGTTTGGGATCTTCAGTGCAATTAATACTTTTATTCAGGCATTACATTAATCAAAAGTGGCAGTGAAGACATGTGTGATGTTACAAAAGATTTCTATTCCAAATAAATGCTGTTCTTTTGAACTTTCTATTCGTCAAAGAATCCTGGAAAATATTTTCAACACTGTTAATAATCACAAATGTTTCTTGAGCATCAAATCATCATATTAGAGTGATTTCTGAAGGATCATGTGACACTGAAGACTGGAGTAATGATGCTGAAAATTCAGCTTTGATTAAGCAATATATTCAACAAAGTTTATAAATTGTAGTAATATTTCACTATATTATGGTTTTTACTGTGTTTTTGATCAAATTAATGCAGCCTTGGTGAACAGAAGAGACTTATTTCAGAAACATTAAAAAACCTCTTTTCAAACTTTTGAACTTTAGTGTATTATCAGAAGATGTGTTTATATACTGTAGTTGAAGTAGCTTTTGACTAGTGCACAATATTGAAATATTTGTAGAACTGTGCTTGTGTTAGATAATTAGATTAAAGAGCATTGCATACGGACGCTTACATTTTTTTGCAAAACTAAAATCCCAGATGGGTTACAGTACCTGTGCCAAATGCATTTACCCACAGTCCTCTCTGTTCCCTGTAGAACTTCGCTGACTTCCTGTTCCGCTGGTACATGGAGAAAGGCAAGAGAGGGAAGCTGCTGTCTCAGCCAATCGCAACACACCAACAGCTGGCCAGTTTCCTGCAGGCTCACGATCACCTCAGCTGGCTGCATGACATACATGTGCAAGACTATCAGAGAGTAAGAGCACCTCTTTATTTATATATATATATATATATATATATATATATATATATATATATATATATATATATAATACACACATGCGCATATCTATATACAGTCAAACCAAAAATTATTCAGACCCCAGGTATCATTTTTAATATTTTTTTTACTAGTGGGTGCAGGACACTATGGTTCATTTATGTAAGCGAGGATAGCGAAAATAAAGTAAACTGTGACATATTATACCCAAAAAATTCTTCATACAGATACTACCAGTACAAAATTCAATACAAATTTGGGACCAAAAATGATTGACACTTTGAGCTGACCATGTTTTGCTGAAGTGTTTTTTTTATTTATTGCTAGTGCGACCTTTTTACACACAGACTGAACAACATGAAGCATTGCTTGGTCATTGTTTGAGCTAAACTGGTATTATCTAATAGTGTAGTTAAATTTAACAGCTGACAGATATTTAACATAATTCATCTGTGAGAATCAGAACAGAAGGACGGACAAAACCAGTGAAATATGAGTTCTTGACATATTTTATAACCATTTTCTAAACTATAGTGAATAAACTGTGATAATGTGAGAAATTTTGATGGTGTCTGAATAAATTTTGGTTTAACTGTGTATGTATTACATTTTCTTCTGAGGGTTCACTTTAATGTGTGCCTCCATGGGCTTACTGACACTTAAAGTGTTGAAAATGCTTTTTTTTCCACAACAGGCCCATCGTACCCTGCACAGTCAGGCCAACACAGAGACGCGATACTTCAGCAAGAAGAAGACCCTGCTGGCCCTCAGCAAACTCACGGCCCTCGCGTCAGACATGCCTGAAGCCGTTCACCGCAGACAGCTCACCGGTCAGTCATGTGCCTTCATATGAGTTCGGGAAACTGCATGAAACAGAAGTTGAGTCTTCTCTTCCCTATTGTGACGTATATCCGAGTGAAACGGCTTCTCAAACAAGAACAAATGTAGGGCGGGGCTTGATTTTGTCTGTGGGGAATTGATTGGATGGTTGTGGTTTGCTATTGGTGGATCTCATGTGAGTGACAGGTTGCCCCGCCCTCACGCCAGTAAACGCATCATCAGAGAAGAGGAGATGCTGTGAGAGGAAGGGGAAGTTATTTTGAAGCAAGATTCTAAGGCACATGAATAAAAAAAATTATAATGTGCATAAATAAATGATTTATTATAAATACGGCAATATTCCATTAATAAAATAAAATAATTTTGATTTCATGGTGACTTAAACCTGCTTTAGTCCATATTAAATGGATTTCATATATATTTTCTCTTCTTGATATGCATTTTTATTGTTAGTACATCAACAAAACGAGGAGCTAATGATGCACGGTTAATTGGTGCTCTTTGTATTTTCTCCTCCTCGTGTAGAGACTTGTGTTTGCTTAGTATGTCTGGCCTAATGGTTAGCATATTCGGCTGGGTGCGAAAATATGACCTGCATTTCCCTCTCCAAATAGTCTCCTGAGCCACCCAAATATAATTTTCTGAAAGTATTGAAATGATTGTGTGTTGGTGTAGATATAGTGGAGCAGGAGCGGTTTCTGCTTCATCAGGAGACTCTTCCTAAACAGCTGCTGGTTGAGAAGCAGCTGAACCCAGACAGCATGCCTCTACTGAGCCCACATAACCTCATTACTGTGAGTAAAACACTAAAATACCTCGCTACTCACGCACAGTTGTGATTCCTCATCCTCATTCCTCTTTTCCTCCAGCTGTACATCTGCGACGAGAACCGCGGCGCCAACGAGTACGACTTTAAGAAAGCGCTGGATCTGCTGGAGTACTTGGAAGAGGTATCTGTAAATGCATAACAGACCGCATTTAAATAGAAGTTACTTTCAGAAGCACGCATGTTTCTTACATGCTTTCATCGCCTGTAGAAGGATGCGGTTGATATTGACGCCCTGAAACGAGAGATCTTCAGTAAAGCCTTAAAGAAAGACTGGAAGGAGAGGTGAGCATCTTTTCCATTCTGATTTGGGCCACTTCCATATGTGGTACTAACTAAATCCCATACAGGTCAAATGTTTTGCAATGTGACCTCAGTCTGAACAGTCATATCAGGATAAATGGGACTTTTAGGTCACTCTAGATCAACATTCGTCACAATTCTGTGTTGATGGGAGTCGATCCCAAAGATTTTACACACCGGTAGTTCTTTGGTCACTTGGTGAATGTGGAAGACGGCAGCAGAGTCGATCAGTAGAGGGACACTCGTGAGTATTACGATGAAACCTTGAGGAAAAACTCTATCCTCGTCTCCATCCTCCTAATCGCCTGCGCACAAATTCCCTGGCTTCTGTGTCACATTACATAATAAATCAACACAGAGGATATTCGTTTCTCTAAATACCCGGCTAAATATGTGGCCTATGTGAACACAGCCAATCAAAAAATCAGATCTTGGAGGCTTGCAGTGTGACCGCAGCTGGTCTTGTATTGACTAACTGATTACTTTATTGATTGCAGTTGGTCATCTTCTGATGATAATGACGATCCTCTAGAAGCAGCCAGAGACAGCACTTTCATCAAGATCCTACAGAAACTTATTCAAGAAGGTATGGTGACGACTCTTGTTATACGAGTAGCCATTTTTCTATTACCCTTCAAATTGCGTAAATTGTGGATTGAAAATACGCCCAATGGAAACACGTCAATTTCGCAAAAACTCCCATATTTTTTTACGCTCGCATGAGGTGGTTTTTATGGAAGCTTGTTTCCGCCACAGAATGAAAAATAAAAAAGGTAACTGCGACTTTTTATCTCACAATTTTGACTTTTTTTTCTCACAATTGCGAGTTTACATCTCGCAATTCTGACTTGATTTCTCAGAATTGCGAGATATAAAGTCAGAATTGCGTGATATAAAATCGCAATTGCGTGTTATAAAGTCAGAATGGCGTGAAATAAAGTCGCAATTGCGTGTTATAAAGTCAAAATTGCGAGATATAAAGTCATAATTGCGTGTTATAAAGTCAGAATTGAGAGATATAAACTATTCTGAGGGGGAAAAAGTTAGTATTTTTTTCCCTTAGAATTGGCCTGATAACTTTATATCTCACAATTCTGAGAAAAGATGTCAGAATTTCGAGATATAAACTCGCAATTATGTGTTTTAAACTCAGAATTGTGAGATAAAAAGCCTCAATTCTGTCTTTTCTTCTCGCAATTGCGACTTTATTTCTCATAATTGCGACTATATCTCGCAATTGCGACTATTTCTCATAATTGCAACTTTATATCTCGCAATTGTGAGATAAAAAATCGCAATTATTTTCAAATTAATCAAATTATTTTCAATTAAATCGCAAATAATTTTTTTTTTTTTTCAGTGGCTGAAACAAGCTTCCATAGGTTTTTCAGGCAATTCGAAAAAGGGATATTTCGCAAAAGTGCAATGGGAACAGTTTTTTTTCCGCATTTACAGGTCACCTGACGTACGTAACAGTCGACCATTCTTTAAAGAAGGTGCGGTGTGTTTGGACAGAAGACGAGGCGGTACTTCTTTAAACTCATAAAAGACAAGAGTATCACAGGAATACTGGATTCTAAACTTAAAAAAAAAAGAGCCAAATTTATCAATACATTGAAGCAGGTGTGAGGGAGAAACACCCAGAAACACCATGTTTTGAGGTGACATTTGAAAAAAATGACATTTTAGTCGCATAACATACGCCGTCATTTCACAATAGTTTTCTATCGACATTTAGAAAATCACGCAAAAGTTTTGCGCAAATCTGTAATGGAAACGCGGCTACGGATGCTTTAGGGCTTATTTAAGGTTTGATTTGAGCAGATATGAAGTATAAAATATAGTATCTGACATCCAAAGCATTTAGAACGCTACTTTAGTCCTTGCAGTGCAGAATCTGCATTTACAGCGAGTGTGTGTTGTGTTTGTCCACACAGGAGTTTCTCTGCAGTCGTACCTGCCTGAAGTGAAGGATCTCCTGCAGGGAGACGAGCTGGAGAGTCTGAAGTCAAAGCCCTACTTTGAGTTCCTCCTGCGGGCCAATTATGAGCACTACCTGAAAGCTCAGATATGACATCACGTTTCTACTGTGTTTCCTTGTTAATATTACAACTTTCTTTTGTACCGTTTCATAAACAAATAAATGATTACATGATCCAACACTTAAATTAGCTGAATAAACTGTATTTCTGTCATTTACAGATCATTTTCAGTGGTTGTCTTCAGCTGCAAGACAAAAGGCAAAAGATATGGAGAATTTTAATTGTAACGGTGGCACTGTTAGGTTAACAGACACAGAAGTGGCATAAATGCTTTTACACAGCAATTTTAATAGTATTCTTTTATTCTAGGGGCTGAGGCGGGTCAGAGTCTGGCCTGGCTTTTACGCAGCATTACGTCTTTACACTGAATTTTGAGCGGGCACAGATCAGCCTTAACTCAGCTGTGTAAAGTAGATAGGATAATAAAGACAAACGGGTGCCAACCAAATGGTGACCTTTACACTGCAAAGGTGTCAGAAGTGCTTCTGAAGTGGCTTGAAGGCATTTATACACCAGTTACAACGGTATGCTTTGAAACTAGTGCCTGAGGCGGGTCAGAGCTGGCGTACTATAGTCTGGCTTTTGTGCGGCATTTCGTTTTTACACTGAATTTTGAGCAGGCACGGAGCAGTTTTAACTTTTCTGTGTAAGTGACTAAAAGCGTGCATGTGCTTCTTTAAAATAGAGCAAAACATTTCCCCCTGGTTTCAGAGACGAGGCTTAAGCCTACTTCCAGACTAAAATGCATGTTTGAGCTGTTTTTGTTGCGACGGACATATCTTAAAATATGTCAGGGCCATTGTTTTGTCTCAAGATGCACACCAGTAAGGTTTTTTCAAAGGCAAGTTTATAAAAGCTGCTTAACTAAGGCCAAATCCTGGCTTAATCTAAACCCTGTCTGTGAGACCAGGCCTTAGTGTTCAAAATGAAACATTGTGTTGATGTAAATGTCATTAGTGGACCACGTTCAGCTAACATGCATCCACCAAAGATTTACCAAAACATCAGTTTATCAAATGTGCAAAAATGCTCTAGATTTTTTTTTTTTTTTGCAGGATTTGTATGCAGATACCGCTGGGTTAGATATCGAATGCAGTGAAATCCAGACATCTAAGTGTCCAAACACTTTGTATGTGCGAGGCTTGATGTGACCTTTTTGACATCATTTTGTTTTTCTTTTACTCCTTGTTCTCATCTGTCGCTCCCACTCAGTCTTCCTCCTCTTCTTCCTCCCGCAGCTGGCGTGAAGAGAGCAGCTGAACTGATGGAGAAGCAAATGTCTCCCCTGAGCTCCTAAAAATAGGGAGGGGAGGGTAAAGTTAGTGCCGTCCACAGTAAATATGCTGGACTTTACGGGGGTTCTCTGACACCCTATATGGGGTGGGAGCCTCAGTCAGGAGTCTCTAACCTCACTAGATAAACTCTCTAGGAAATATGATACTCATTGTTTGTGAAGTGGCATTTAGCCATGGCATCAAATATCACTGAGATATGATTGTCTAATGGCTGTCTAATGACTGTCTAATAATTTAATAATAGTCTCCAAGTTTAAAAAACGGACACTTCATTAGTATCCTGTTCTCTGAAAGGCTTTGCTAAGTGGTTATTTTGATATTATTGGTCATTGGTGATACATTAGCCACGACTTCACAGCTTTACTATCATAATTCCAGCTGATGATCAAGAAAATACAGTCAACCTTCTTTCAAAAGCGATAGTATCTTTTTAATATGGTGACTACATTGTTTGTTTAAACCGACTCAAGTAAGAGATTCTCCAAGATGTTTTGGTAACACTTTACAATATGGTTCAGTTGCGTGAACTAACCATGAGGAATACATTTGTTGCTGTATTTGTTAATCTTTGTTAATAAAAATACAGCTGTTCATTGTTCATGTTAGTTCACAGTGCATTAACTAATGTTAACAAGATTTTAATAAAGTGTTAGTATATGTTAAAATTAACAAAGATTAATAAATGTTGTACAAGTACAGTTCATTATTAGTTCATGCTAACTAGTGTTGTTAACTAATGAAACTTATTGTAAAGTGTTACCGATGTTTTCAACCCCTTCATACATTTTTTTGGGATGTATGATGGAAGTTGAAATAGATGCTGCTATAATCATACACACACATATATATATATGTATATACACATACATATGGGTCAATTCATGCAAACTGAGATACATTTTGACATTAAGATGACTTTTGAAAGCTGGCCTTACTTACTTGATTTCACCCTATTAAATCTATTGCACCTAAGACTTAATCATTCCTGGCTTTGCTGTTTTTGTTTTTAACTTAACCTATAATGTCTGAAATTAAAATAATTAGCCTATATGAGAATTAATGCCCCACGAAAGAAAATGGTAAACAATCATAAGCCACTGCCATGACCTTATATTGGTATATAGCCCACCACAAACACACAGTGCTGCTGGTCTCAGTGTCCACTGGTTTAATTGGTGGCGCTGGCCTCGGACTGGCCTTACACGGGCCTGCGCCCGCGCGCTGGGGTTTGGGGTCTAGAGCGCCATATATGGAGCGTCCCGCGCGCCCGGAGCGCGTCGCTGTGCGTCTCACACAGGCGAGGCGTTGAGACCCTCCGCTCGACCCAACGACACCCAAATATGGACGAGGATCGGGAAGAATTCCATTCGAATGCATTGACATTCCTTAATGGTTGTCCGAAGAGCTGTAAAAGCAGGGACGGGTATATAAGGTGGCGCGACTCACTGTGTACCAGGAGCCATTGCCACTTCAGTTTGACTTGAGGACTCTGAGCACGAGCAGACACAGGTAAGCCAGCGCTGACACCAGAACGCACACACATACCTACGATTGAGCAGCGGATTTACAATTTCACGATTCATACCTGGGACATTTAAAATGTGAATGGAAGGATTAGACGCAAATCTTGTTTTTTTTACAACGGTTTTGCTTTCGTTGAAGAGGAGTCAAAACTTTTTTGTTGCATTGATATCATGGAAACTTTGCTCTGACTGTGTATCTTAAGAGTAAACTTAATTTTTCCGAGTGTATTTTTTATATATATAGCTATTTTGTAACGAATCCGTAACGCGCAATTCACTGTAAAAAATATATTATACAAGTTATGACATGTTTTTGTTTGTAACAATACGTTAACCAATTTTCAACTTTTGTTATATTAAGTTTAGTTACACACGATTCAACTCATTTTTAAGTCAGTTTAATTAAGTTGAAATTACTTAAACATCTAAGTTGATTGTACTTTTAAAATTTAACGCAGAAACTTTTTTTACAGTAAAGCTGAATTCATTGATGTTTATTTGATTATATTGGTGCAAATGAAATACAATAAAAATGACATGTCTTCTCTCACATCTTTTGATTCAAATTCCACTCAGATATTTAAGTGTTAATATTATTTATTCATTTATTAATGCGTTTCTCAGTGTGACCTGAACATTTGTCAGCGGTTTGGTTTGGATAATGCATTCAGCTCTCACCAAATTTCAGTTTGAGTTAGTAGTGTCCTCTTCAACTTTGTTTTCTCACTGACTTGGTCTATTCTTAGAACCCATCAGAATGTGCGACGACGAAGAGACCACAGCTTTGGTGTGCGACAATGGCTCTGGCCTGGTCAAGGCTGGTTTTGCCGGTGATGACGCCCCCCGGGCTGTCTTCCCTTCCATCGTCGGCCGCCCACGTCACCAGGTACAAACAGAGATCCTTTCTGGATTTGTGTTAATCTTCGCAAGGTGAAATTGTACCGGGTTATCTTTGAGCTGTTCTGATCGTGTCGCTCTTGTTCCCCTCCAGGGTGTGATGGTCGGCATGGGTCAGAAAGACTCCTACGTTGGAGACGAAGCTCAGAGCAAGAGAGGTATCCTGACCCTTAAGTACCCAATCGAGCACGGCATCATCACCAACTGGGACGACATGGAGAAGATCTGGCACCACACCTTCTACAACGAGCTCCGCGTGGCCCCCGAGGAGCACCCAACCCTGCTCACCGAGGCCCCTCTGAACCCCAAGGCTAACCGTGAGAAGATGACCCAGATCATGTTTGAGACCTTCAACGTCCCCGCCATGTACGTGGCCATCCAGGCCGTCCTGTCCCTGTATGCTTCTGGCCGTACCACCGGTAAGATTACGAAAGGGCAACAATTACTCAATCAGTTTTAATTTTATATATTAGCCACTAGGGGTGTAACATAATATCGCAATACAAAAATGCAGCAATATGTATCGTGGATAGTGACAATCTGTATTGTGGATAGTTTATCCAAAAATTAAAATTTCTGTGTGAGAAAAAATTCAAGTTTCAGAGTTTTAGTGTCAGTACTACATTAAACTACTGTACTATATATAATGTTGTATATCATTTACATTTACATTTATTCATTTAGCTGACGCTTTTATCCAAAGCGACTTACAATTGCTATATGTCAGAGGTCGCACGCCTCTGGAGCAACTAGGGGTTAAGTGTCTTGCTCAGGGACACATTGGCGTCTCACAGTGGATTCGAACCCGGGTCTCTTACACCAAAGGCATGTGTCTTATCCACTGCGCCATCACCACCCCACGCCATTATTATACATTATCATGTATAATAATGCAATCTTTGTGGGTCCTGATAATCCCAAATGTCTAATGTTACCATTAAAAAGTGGCATTTTTTCGTTAGCATTTTATCATATGTCTTGAAGTATTGCAATAACATCGTATCGTGAGTTCAGTATCGTGATATGTATCGAATCGTTACATGAGGGTATCGTTACACCCCTATTAGCCACTAATAGTGAATTTAAAACAAGCTCTCTTGTTGCCCTGTGTCATTAGGCATTGTGCTGGACTCCGGTGATGGTGTGACCCACAATGTGCCCATCTATGAGGGTTACGCTCTTCCCCACGCCATCATGCGTTTGGACTTGGCTGGTCGTGATCTGACAGACTACTTGATGAAGATCCTGACTGAGCGCGGATACTCTTTCGTCACAACCGGTGTGTACCTCGTCACTTATTACTGGCATACACTGCCGTTCAAAAGGTTTGGATCTGTAAGATTATTATTATTATTTTTAAAGAAGTCTCTTCTGCTCACCAAGGCTACATTTATTTGATTAAAAATACAAAAAAATATGTTTATTCATTATTTTAATTCAATATTATGAACATTTAAAATAACTGTTTTCTATTTTAATATATTTTAAAATTGTATTATTTCTGAGATCAATGCTGAATTTTCAGCATCATTACTCCAGTCTTCAGTGTCACATGATCCTTCAGAAATCACTCTAATATGATTTGCTGCTTAAAAAACGTTCATTATTATTATCTTTTTTTTTCAGACGTTCAAAAAAAACAGCATTTATTTTAAATAAAATCTTTTGTAATAATGTTTTTTGTTTTTGTTTTTTTTAATCAAATAAATGCAGCCTTGGTGAGCAGAAGAGACTTCTTTTAAAAACATTAAAAATTGTACCAAACCAAAACTTTTGAACGGTGGTGTGTGTGTGTAGTTAACCTTCTAGCATGTGTGAAAGAAACCAACCAAATCTGACCTTGTGATTTGTCGTTCACCACAGCTGAGCGTGAGATTGTCCGTGACATCAAGGAGAAGCTGTGCTATGTTGCCCTGGACTTTGAGAATGAGATGGCCACCGCCGCCTCCTCTTCCTCCCTGGAGAAGAGCTACGAGCTTCCCGACGGTCAGGTCATCACCATTGGTAACGAGCGCTTCCGTTGCCCCGAGACCCTGTTCCAGCCCTCATTCATTGGTACGTCTGAAAACTTTTGAAATGATCAGCGATTGTCTTATCTTTTAGTGCTCCAGCCATTTATATGCTCTCTTTAAAACACTTGCACAGGTATGGAGTCTGCTGGCATTCACGAGACCGCTTACAACAGCATCATGAAGTGCGACATTGACATCAGGAAGGACCTGTACGCCAACAACGTTCTGTCTGGTGGTACCACAATGTACCCTGGTATTGCTGACCGTATGCAGAAGGAGATCACAGCCCTGGCTCCCAGCACAATGAAGATCAAGGTAAGAGGGCTTGACTCTAACACCCGCCAAATGCGGGTGTATTTCAGCAGTGGCGTGTAACGCAGTCACTCCTACTAACCACTTTGGCGGGTTGAATTATATATATAATTAATATATTTTTTAATTGTAGTCTTTTAAAAAGAGATCTGAAATAATAAACTAAGTATAATGTAGTGTTGTCAGAAATATAGATTTTTCAATACAAATTGATACTGATATATCTGAAACACTTCCAATACTCATTTTCTGCAGAATAGATACACGATACCAGCTGCGCTTTCTCACTCCCTCATCTCTCCGACAGAGAGTGACACTCAAACCCAACCCGACCCAAAGCGGGGCACATGAAGCCGCCTCTCAGTGCCCCAGACAGCAACATAGTGTCGGCCCAGATCTGGTACATGTTGTCTCCGATGTGGGCCGGATCTGGGCCGACACTATGTTTCTGTCTGGGACTAAATTGAGTTATTTTCCCCCACTTAGACAGTCAAATACACACAAAATAATCAGTATACCACATCAGTACATCACAGTCAGTTCTGTTTTAAGTGAACGTAAACAGTTGAAAAGGAAAATGCATGTGTAACAGTATAATGGATCAGTGCATCAGGTCTTAAAGTGACAGCAGCCTAATAAACCTGCTGCCAAATTATAAGATACTATTAAACATATTTTAAATGGCCGTTTTTCCCCATGATGTCAATGTCAAAACTGTGGCCAGTGAAAATGCTGAGTGGCTAGTAACTTTGGAAAACCACTAGTCACAGTAGCTGGTTAGCAAAAAAGTTCATGTCAAGCCCTGTCTACAGCAATAATACTCAAGTTGGATAATACTTTGGATTAACATGCGTTGTTAAGTGTACAATACAGGCAAGGAAAGTTTATTCATTGAGTATAAAGTGTCGGTTTTTCCATGTTAACTGGATATGTGTTGACAATCTTCACAGTATAGATTGGTTTTCTGAGTAATATTTGATCTCCTCCTCCTCTGTAGATCATCGCTCCCCCTGAGCGCAAGTACTCCGTCTGGATCGGCGGATCCATCCTGGCCTCCCTGTCCACCTTCCAGCAGATGTGGATCACCAAGCAGGAATACGATGAGGCCGGTCCCAGCATCGTCCACCGCAAGTGCTTCTAAGCGCCCGGCTCAAAGCGTCCGTATCGTTGCTTTCTGCTCAGGAACCGAGCGACCGTGCATTGCTCCTGTGGACAGTTTTTCTACAGCCATTATTTATGCAACGCCGTAGGAGCGAGCAGTTGAAGCATTAACTGAGAAAAGGACACTAACATCAAGGGAGAGAAAAATACCAAGCACTCTTATTGCACACTAATGTATTTATTACTGACTATCATTGCTTGGTATTTTGGCGAATGCTGCTTAAAATGGAAGGACGTCTCTCCCTTAGATTCCAGTGCCATACGTTCCACTGTACGCCTGGTCCAGTTGACGACCAACACAAATCACACTTCAGCAGACAAATAAAACTGAAAATCTGTTTTTAAACATGGTGCTCGTCAATGAATATGTCATTTCAGTACTTTTATGAGATTCTGGGTTTCAGCCCACACTGAGACAGACTAAACAACATTTACCTAAACTCTCAGATGGTTTACTTTACAGATGAATAACACTGAGAGAAGTCTTGTTATGTCTGTAATCTGACAACTATAAACCATCTGGGCTGTTTAAATGGGCTCTAATGGAGGATGAATGTATATGGGACAATTAAGCATTACAGTAGCGCTGGCAGCCTTTTAGTTTATACTCTAAAGGAATCGTAATCTTTATTAGCTTTTAGTGTACATCATAATACCTGATTAGGTTGATTACTTATAAACCTAAAATGAATAGTACTGATTTAATACTGATTATATTACTGTCCTTTATTTGGTACTATTACTGTTAGCTGTAAAGAAAAAGGTTTTGAAGACAAAGTACTACCCTTATACCATCCGTTTGTTATTCATGTTTAATTTTAACCAACAGCATAGAGATCAAATCAATGTGAGAATATTGTGCATCCTAAACTGATTTTTTTTATTTATTATTGTGTAATGAGGTGAAATATTTCATCTGACAGACAGAGCTGCGCATGCGCTGAGAAACTCTCGTCGCTAGTAATGAGAGGAATGTAGTATTCTGTACCTTACAATTGATATTCTCCAAAAATATCGCGAAAATGTCGAAGGGCAAACTAAGTCCACATATAATAATAAACGTCCTCCACCCACTAGAACAAAGTAGGTGATTATAATCGAATTATGATCAATTAAAGGTTGGATTGGATTGTGCGTGCGTACTTGCGCATCAGGTCCTCAAGCAGTCCGAGTGTGATGGTGAGCGCATGCGCACTGTAGATCTCCAAACCTGTAATATCAGTGAGGGTTGTTTTTCTACTACGCAGCAGGCGCACAACAATGATGGACAGACGTATTTGCAATTCGTAAGGATGTTAGAACAAAAGTGGATGTCTTTATCCAACGCTAAAGCCTAAGGAACGGAAAAGAAAGGAGTGGGTGAGTTTAAAGCGCTTACATTGATCCGAGTCAATGTTTACATACACACTCAGGCGCAGGTGAAGACAGACCTGTGAACATAGCGCGAGCTGCCAGCCAAACCACACGGGTTTATTTCAGGAATTAATTAGCGATTGATATATATTTTAATAGTTTGGCAAATTTCTTAATAAAAAAATGCATTAATCTTTAATAATTTATAGATTATGATTATGCATTCTTGAACAAGATTGATTAAAATCGTAAGATAAACGTGTATTATAAACGTCACAAGAACGTAAGAAATGTCCCTTTTAGAAAGATCGGATGTGACATCGGCTTATGTATTATGTAAAGAATATAAATAAATAATGTGGGCACTGGGCTGTAACCTACTCTGCCAAAGAGCTAGAATAACAAAATACACGGTTACATTTGATTTTAAGGTGTCATTGTTACAGTGTAATTATATATTTAAGTACGGATTAATATTAATTAACAACATGCACTTACTATAGGGTTAGGGTATAGGTTTTGGTTGAGGTATAGTAATGTAATCATGTATAATTTACTGTTATTACTATGGTAAGTGTACATGTAACTAGGACACTAAAACAAAGTAAAATATATTGCAGTTTGAACTGTATACTACGAAAAACAGATGGTGACGTGAAGTATGCGAACATGCATTGGCAAGACTACCACTTCCCATTTATATTATAATGTTCATTCCATAGGTGACTGACTGACTATATCAACAGGGCGAAATGTCTACCAATAACAACATCATATCCATGAAGATCCGGACAGAGTACATGAAAAAGTTCAGAGATCCCAAGTGGGAGACATTCTCGAAAAGCTACGAGGACTCTGTGAAGTACAGACTGACGCGAAGAGTGATGGAGCAGACACACAGACCGTTATTCGAGAACGGATGGGACAGCGGGTCCGACTCCAGCGGGACGTCCAGTCCCAAACTGCAAGGGGTGAACGTCTCAAATGGCAAACACTACATATCCTCGTCAGAGTCCAAGAATGAGACTGTGGAGGTTCAGAAGTCCTGGAAGCCGCAGGTCAATGGAGAAGTTCACACGGATACCAGTGAAACCGTGGAAAGCTCGACTCCCTTGGGTAGGTTAATGTCTTGTGTGATCAAACTTTTCCTTTAAACAAACATATTAAATGATTATTTTTGGTTTTATCACAGAAAATGGTCACAAAGGCGTGACCACTAACGGACCATCAGCTTCTTATCCGAAACGGCGCCCCGTTCAGAGATACCGGGCGCCCCGTTCAGAGCCATGCTACCCTAATAAAGAGCTTGATAGTGATGAATCGCACCTGTCCATATCAAGAAAACCACCCAGGGCCAAGAGCCAACCCCCGGGCAACACCAAAGACTGGATGTCCAACTGGGACAAGAGACGCTCTTTTATCCGCAGTGACTGGGCAGAGAGGCACATTGAGACCAGGGACAGAAGAACACCGAATATCAGAGCGTCTGTGTCTGCTGGAGAGGTGAGGCTTTCTGCGTCATATCTGATATTAGACTCAATGAAATCTTGATGGGAACCATATACAGTTCATTATGTCTTGCCATGAGAATCTTCTTTACCCGCATGACTTTTTTTTTTAGTTATGTATGGACAGTATATATACATATATATATATATATATATATACAGGTGAAACTCGAAAAATTAGAATGTCGTGCAAAAGTTTTTATTTCAGTAATTCAACTTAAAAGGTGAAACTAATATATAGACTCATTACATGCAAAGTGAGATATTTCAAGCCTTTATTTGTTATAATTTTGATGATTATGGCTTACAGCTTATGAAAACCCCAAATTCAAAATTAGAATATTGTAAAAAAAGGTTTTCATAAGCTTTAAGGGTGCAATATAAAAAAATGCCATTTTTTTCTAATATTTATTAAAAAAACGCTTATATATATATATATATATATATATATATTAAAATAAAATATTTTTGGCCATGCAATTTATAACAATAACATAATTTGGCTAATTTATTTATTTATTTTTCGGTATGGGTAGCCATTGGCCAAAGTAAATTTATATGTATATGTATATATATATATATATATATATATATATATATATATATATTCTAATAATTATTTTTACATTTTCTATATATTTACTATTATATTTTTTATTTCAGATGTTTTTTAATATATTTTCTCATAATATGTGGCCATACGTACATTTATATCATTTCTAAATATATTGTATGGGTAGCCATTAGCAGAAGTGATATTATAATATATTTAAATATATATAGCTAACATGGGTGTTTAAAATATATTTTTTATATGTTACATATTTCTGGCCATATATAATTTAATATATCTAAATATATTTATATTGCCCGATATATTTAAAATATATATTTATATTTTGTTTACACATAACTTTAAAAAAAAATTGCTGTATGGGTATCCATTAGCAGAAGTGAACACGAGTGTGTTTTTAACAGATTTGAATAAATTAGACATGCATGGAGGGAAATTTTGAAGTGGCTAAACAGTCTTGTCCTAATCAGTGGAATGAAGCAGCGAGTGAGACGTGACGCTGCGTGAGGAAGCGGTGAATTATTCAGCCTGGAGCAGTGATATCCTTCTCTGGTATACAAAGGTTCAGCAAAGTTGTTTTTCGTCACTGTAGAAAACTGCAAATGAGTTAAATCAGAGTGCCAAGAATCAGAATACATCTGATTTAATTTCCAGATTCATCAGGCCGACGTGGGCGTCCAGACACGAAGAGAGTCTAAAAAAGGTGTGCGGGCGTCAGAGCACCGGAGGGCGAGGTCAGCTGACCCGGAGAAGGCCCGGAGATCAGCCCTGAGCATGACGGACGAGCGCTGGATGACGGAGTACATGCGCTGCTTCTCTGCTCGACTGAGGTAGAGGCTGATCCAGGATCAGTGGATAAGACACGAGGCGGCAGGAAACAGATCCCAAACCAGCACCACAGGACCGTTACAGGAGAGTTCGAAGGCTCTGACGTGTAAACTGAGGAAGAGGTTACATGCATTCCTTTATATATTCCATATGAGAACAACAACAAAAAATACAGAGATTATTCATTAAATATAAAAATAGTTAATATTTTTGATGCTGGCTACAGTCACTTTCTCATGAATGCATACCAGGACCAAACATTTAACTACTAAAACACACATTTGATATTGTTTTTAATATTTGCAATAGCCTGTTGATTGTCATTTTATTCCCAATTCAGTGTTTGATGTCGTTGTAAAAAGGTTTCAGATCTTCTATCCTGACTTTAAACATGGGCTGCAGGGATCAAAGATAATTTGAGTGGACCAAACATTCGATATCTGTTCATGACTCATGATTTTTATTGAATGTTATTCTAGACGTCATAAACACGTCGGCTGTAAAACGTAGTTCTTTTGAATGTGATTGACTGATATTTGGTTCGTTTGATCACATGGTCTCAGTGATTTGGAGTTTGAGAGGCTGTGTAAGTGCTGTGCTACTATGTACTTTTGCAAGTCACGAGAAGTGTGTTTTCCTCACCAATCACCAACAACCATCCTTTTAATCCACTCTTTGCACAAAGATGTCACATATGTAATATTTTTAGATGGAAAAATAATTGAGGGCTAGTTGAATGCCATCTTTTGATTCTTGTGAATGTGATAATTTCAACTGCGCAAATTATTATTATTATTTTTCTGAGCACAGATTTGATATGAAACATATTTGCTCACATGTATATATTTTTTGCTTCTCTGTGATATTAAAATGCACCAACACTGGTCATGTCGTAGACACTTTGAATGAGCCGTGACGCTTTACTTGAAACTTCATGTTTGTCGGGAGAAGTGTTAATCTTAATAATTGGTCGCCTGTTATCTGGACTTATTTATTTATTCAGTTATTCACTTGCTTGTGATTTTATAAAAGAAAACTCATTCTGTTTAAGGCTAATCACAATGACGTTCTTGAATGAAGTATATAAAATATGCTAACTTGTGGATTTTCTTCAGCAATGTTTACATTTTGACCACTGTATTTGTATTTGAGAACATATTTTCATTTGCAGAACAGAAATACTCCTAATAATGCATTGCAGTGAATAAACTATGTTTGAGTAACATCATGTCCCTCTGATATTCTGTTCATAAATCACAATATATGAGTCAAAATCCGACATGGGATTAATTAAATTGAACAAATCTTGGAAAAATGTCTTATTGGAAAACATTGATAATTGCCTTATTCTTGTAAACAACAGAGAAGATAGTGATCAAACTACATTTGATTGAAATTCCTGAATCTTTCATCAGCATATGAGAGTCAAATTGGACGACTACAGGGACTCATTTCACGATCACTCATTTATCCGTTCATCTATTGCCAAAATTATGAGAGAAAAAAAAAGATCAGTCAAGAATCAGGGTTCGTACAGACCCTAAAATGCAATTCCAGGACTTTCAAAGACTTTTCAAGCACTACTTTTTGGTTTTCAAGGACTAAAATCAGATGTCTCACTTATCAAACAATATCTTTTTTATCTTTCAAATTCTAAAAAAGGTAAATATATAGACAAAAATAAACTAATAAAACAAAATGGTACAAATAAATTGCAATGACCGTGGAAACTTTGACCATTGAAAGACAAAGATTTCGCTTTCCTTTTTCAAACTGTTTTTTTCTCCCATGAATATATGAAGAATTAAAGATGTAGCATATACTGGGATATTTATATGATCAATATCAAGCTTATAGCCATGCAAAATGGCTCTATATAAGACATTGTTGATTTTGTGTGAAAAGATTGGTTTATCAATCAAATTAATTCAATAATTCAAGCACTTTTCAAGTATCTTTTCATAAATGGGGCTGTTTTCAGGGGATTTTTAAATATAAAAATGTTTAATTCAAGTATTTAAAGCACTTTAAACATCTTGTACGAACCCTGAAGAACAGAAGACTACAGGTTTCCACAGTGTGCTCTTTTGGATCTCACTATGTGTGTGTGTGTGTGTATGTGTGTGTGTGTATGTGTGTGTGTGTATGTGTGTATGTGTGTGTGTGTGTGTGTGTGTGTGTGTGTGTGTGTGTGTGTGTGTGTGGTTAATGTCAACACTTCAGCTGGTTCTCTAATAAGAGTTTCTTCACATATGCCATAAACTGTCAGGCATCCACAGCACAGTCCAAATCCTCTCGCCACCTCAGAGACCAGCTGAGGTTTCGTCTGGACCTGCTGACGGACAGCACACAGCTCGGAGGTCTGGATCATGTCATGATGTAATGCATGTCTTTGTTTTCTAGGCTGTTAAACAGCGTGATCCAAAGTGCTGACGTGCCATTGTGATCTGTTTAACCGGCACTATATATATAGACACCTGCTAAAAGTCTAATCTCACTGACAGCTGCATGTCTGTGAAGCGCGGTGGACAGAAAACTAATGTGTGTGTGTGTGCTGGGAGATGTGCTAAAAAGTGTGCGTCACCAGAGAAGAGTTGTGTTTTACTGATATACTGTGTCTAAACAAACATCTGTTGGGGTTTTTCAATCAGAAGCTGCATCTGTGGCTGGCTCTAACCTAAGGTTTGAAACTTTAGACACTCGTGTTACACTTGCCCACCTCCTTCCCGTTACACAGCAGATCCTGGGCGACGCTGATGAAGACCATTAACCAGAAGAAGAGCAGCTGTTTCCGTATCACACCTGTCCACACTGATCTTCGCCAACCCGAGCTTCTGTCGACCACTGGACCAGGAAGTTTACAGAATAGCTCACGTACGTCTCCAAGATGTCTGTTAAAGAGCACTTGATCTGGAAAACATCTGTTGAATACAAAACATTTGATAAACATCTTTTAAAAAGCAGCTGTGTATACATTCTAAATCATCAACATTTAAAGACATTATCTGAATGTCTATTTAACATCTTCCAAATGTCAAATACATATCCGTAATGTATTCAGAGTAGTAGGCTATCTGTAGCCTACCTAAAACTCAGCACATTTAACCTAGCTAAAATAACAATAATGAAGTTGAAAAAACTCCCTCATTTATATAACTCTTTGAAAGCATAGTGATACACAGGAGTATTGAACTCAAAGTTAATAATTAATAGATTATTAATAGCCTAGATAATAAAAATGCATGAGTCCGATTTTACTACAACTAAATGCTGCTAATGATATTTAGTTTAGTGCTACCTGTTTGACGAATCAGACAACCGTTAGAAAGCAGCGGCTTCAAACTTCACTTTAAGATTCGAGCGTATCATTTCTGTTGAAAACTCAAACTTTAATGTCTCTTGTAATATTACACACACCACACATCTTTTTAAGGCCAGTTCATACCAATAACGATAACTAAAGATAATCATAACAATATTACTGAATTAGCGTCCACACCAAAGAACGACAAAGCTCGCCGTTAGCGCTCGTTAAATCGGAATGGATTCTGATTGGCTGTAAATGTTTTTTTTTATAATTTCTCTGTGGCGTTATCGTTAATAATAAAGTTGTGGTGTGGACTGCTATTCTTTTATATTTAAAACGATTTTAGAACTATACCTCATTATCGACTCCTTGATGTGAATGGGCCTTTCAAATTTGGGTTTTAGGATGAACTGAACAGAATTGTTTTGGACACTATCTGTAACTGTAAAGCTGTTTTAGATTTACTTTTTATTGTGAAAAGTGATATAAATATATTTTTTATATTTTTAAAAAAATCCATTCCATTTTTTCAATTTAATTAAATGCCAAAGACAAAGATAGTGTGTTGAACCCATGGACACAGCGACCCCATTGATTATAACGGAGAAGACTGAAGCCCGATTATCGCACTTCCTGTCTGATGTCTGAGCGACTGCGCAGGCTCAAACTGAGCGAGACGACAGTGTGCCAAGCAAAATATGAATCACCTCAAAAACGTTGTTGAAATATTTTGTCCTGTTGTTTTTATGGACTCTCTATTCATGGGCTTCTGCCTTGATTTTGTGCCTTCATGTCCCCCCGATTGCCTCATAGACAGTAAAAGATTTCCGCGAGATTCTCCTCCTGTCTATACAGTAATGTCTCTATTGTGCGACAGAAGTCCCGTGGTTATGACTCAATCTTTAGCCTATTTTTACAAAAACGGCTTCTACGGGGCCGTAACGTAAGATACAAAGTAATGGAGCATTTCATACATTGTCGTGTTTCTTTAGAAATAAATAATGGACAAATTAAGTCTTTGGACCAGATTAACATCTGTCCTCCTGTCTTTCCAAATCTGAACCACTGTCCCGTCTGAATGGAGCCGTGTGTAAGTATTAGTGCCTCTGCACCTGCCACCTGTCGAGCACCTGAGCACATCATCAGCAGCACACATCACTCCCTGCTGTCAGGTGTCACGTTTTACATGATGTTTTACATTTAAAGAAATGGAGCTTTATATGGACGCAATTCGATTTTCTAGGAAGCAAAAATGTTTCAATGTCTTTATGTAGGATCTACAATCAATCCCCCTAGAGTGCCACTCTGTCACATTTAGTTTTTTTGTATACTGTTGTATTTGTAATATAATTTTCTGTTAATTAAAAAACAAACAATCAAAAAGGCGCACAGAAATCATGATTACTAGTGTTCATACTTACATTTGAATAAAAACACTATCTCCAAGTAATACAGGTGCACTCTAACCATGTGTGAGTGCGACTGCATTGGATAACATATCAAAGCAAGTGTCATTTATTTAAAAGAAAGCATTTTCCAAGTGTGTGTGTGTGTTGATAGTTAATGTGATGAACTCCACCTGTGGTTATACTGCTAAAAAAGACCCGTGAAGTGAACTTGAGGACTGAGGTCATCCACTTAAAAACACCAAAGACACTGAGTAAAATGAAGTTAAGAGAAAAGCTCATGCAGATACAGACACTAATATTGAAATTGTATTGATTTCCATGAGACCTCAAGTGTGACTTAAAATATCTCTATCATGGCCACATAGCGGTGAAACCATTACTGTCAATCCAGCAGCACACACACACAGAAGATGCTTCTGGTTGGATGACTTCAACCTCTTGGTTTTACCTGATGTTCAGGATGTAACTCAACAGCGTCCTCTACAGGTGGAGCTCCATTAATACTCTGGTTCTGCTTTAGGAGCACATGATACCAACACATTTAGAGAGACTATTAAAGCCTTAGATTCAACACATACTGACAACAACAGTGTATTAAATGCGTTAAGAAAAAAAGATTGTTCCCAAGTATGGCTTTTGGAGACAAAAAATATGCAACATCACCACCGTCTAGCTTGAATAATCGACTACTTTTCACGTGTCACATCATTGATAACCTTGATTTTCAGCAGCTCTCAAGGCCTGCTGTACTGATGTTATTCCTGCATGATTTCTGCAGCAGGTGGAGGTTGAGGTCAAGAGATCCTGTGAAGGGAAAAGCAGTCGCCATCTGCCCGCCTAATTCCCACAGGTGGCTTCTGTCTCGACCCATTACAGGATCAACTGAGACGCAGGAGCCGACCTGACCGCATGCCCAAGCAAAGTAACTTTGAGTAAATTTATATTAGTGCTGTCAAATCGATTGTTTGAGAATAATCGCATCTAACATAAAAGTTTGTATAGGCCTATATATGTTTGTGTGTGTATGTGTATATATATATATATACACACACACACACACACACACACACATATATATATATATATATATATATATATATATATATATATATATATATATATATGTTAGAGGCAATTAACAACACTTATTTATATCAATTAGGTAATGACACCTAATAAATCATGATGTAAAAATTAACTGAGAATGTTTAAGCTTTTATGAAAAAAACAAACAAAATAGAATGTCCTCATTTGAAAACTTTTTTTTTTTAATAATTATTTTAAATAAATAAATTTCTGTAGCTCAAATAGCCTAAATAAAACATGTAGCAACGCCAAGATCCTGGGTTTGATTTTCAGGCAGTGCATATTCGTTGAATGCAATATACAGGGGCGTAGAATTTAGTAG
This sequence comes from Tiaroga cobitis, assembly GCA_030578255.1. NCBI lineage: Eukaryota > Metazoa > Chordata > Actinopteri > Cypriniformes > Leuciscidae > Tiaroga > Tiaroga cobitis. The sequence goes on from CM060591.1 coordinate 52,816,114, forward strand.
GGACGCTAGGGACATGTCCCTACCAATATCCAGTGACACTGATTTGTCCCTAGCAATAATTTCGATCAAAAATTTAAATATATTAATATATATAACCACTGTTGCCGGGTATGTCTTGTGGGTATAATTTATTTCTTATTTTATTTAACCAGGAAACATCTAATTTAGATTAAAATCTCTTACAAGAGCGTTCTGAGAAAAATGCGCAAATCCTGGAACACAAACGGTTAATAGATCTAGGTCCCGGCTAACACACATCGCTAAACTGATTGGCTTTGTGTTTTCTTTCTAACTTGTGAGAGGCTGGTTGTTGCGAAGCGGCAAAGCTCATTAGAAGGAAACCTAGATGCGGTAAACTAGGGAGTAGGCCTAATCTACAGTTCAGTGCACAAAAATACGGGGCAAATCGCGTCAAATAATGATTCAGGGACAGAACAGTTTTTACAGTATGACAATCGCGGGATAAGTGGTAAACATAATCGTTAGTGTCTGTGTGTGTGTGTGTGCGCACGCGCGCGCGCAAAGAGCACTGAAACTTAGTAAAAACATCAGTTAGTATGATTTATAAGCCGGTTTCCAAAAAAAGGAAACAAAGAAAATACCCATAAGGACAAGATTTTCGCATATTGTCATTTTTGTAGGGACAAAGACAATATGTCCCCACAAAGAGGGCAATTTCCGAAATCCTTGTAGGGATTTTTTTTTATAAATCAGTTATAAATCATACTAAGTGACGTTTTTTGAAAATGCAGAAAGTTAAATGTGATAGGGATAGTGTAGAGGGATAGAATACACAGTTTGTACTGTATAAAAATCATTATGACTATGGAAAGTCCACATTAAACATGAAAACACAAAATTGCTTGGTCTGTTGAAATGAGAGGTCTGTTTGATGAAGTTGAAACCCTTGTCATCCCCGTCTCATCAGCTGAGGCTGAAATGAGTTTCATTGCTCTTAGGACACTGAATACATGGCTCAGAACAATGGCACGAGTTGCTGTGTGTCATGTCCAACAGGATAAACTGGACAGTAATGATGTGAAACAAATATGCCAAAAGTTAATTTCTGTTAACGTGATAGTTTCCTTAAAAAATTTAAATTCTGTTATCATTAAGTTGTTTCAAACCAGTTTCTTTCTTCTGCTGACCACAAAAGAAGTTATTTTGAAGAATGTTGGCGGTAACTAGACAGTTGATGGGCCCCACTGACTTCCATTGTATTTTTTTTCTTACTATGGAAGTCACTGGGGTCCATCAACTGTCTGGTTACCAGCATCCTTCAAAATATCTTCCTTTGTGTTCAATAGAAGAAGGAAATTCATAAGGGTTTGAAACAACTCGTGGGAGTTCAATTTTTTATTTTTGGGTGAACTATCCCCTTAACTATCCCTTTAATGACAGATGCAGACTGACATGTGTTTGGCTTGTTCAAAAAGCAAGGAACTAGTCAGTATTGCACTACTGCATTGCACTATGAACGGAGTAAAGTTAAGTCTCTGTTAAACTCCCTTCTTGTCTTTAATAGTTACCATAACATTACAGAATTCATTAACGTATTGTTAAGGTCAATATAGTCTAAAAACCTTAATATTATCCTATTAATCCTATTAATTTCCTGATTCGTCAGCTTCTGGGAATGTCCCCACCAATCTCAAAACCAAACCTACGCCCTTGGCAATATAAGTCGCCTTAAATACAACCATCTGATAAATGCATGAATGTAAAATTTATGCAACTTCCATAGACATTGAAATTCATATTAGTGGACCATCAAAAATAGTTTTCCGTTGAGCCTTTATGCTGTCTTCAAGTGCTGTCGGAATTATCGTAGTTTCCTCATTAAAAATTGGACATGATCGCCCTCTCAAGACGAATTTACCACTGGTAAGCCGAGATCATTTTGATACGTTCCCGAGTTGGGAGAGAAATTTTAAAAATGGCGGAGAGGAGAACGATTGCTGTTGTGACTGGTATTTTATACTTCCCTCTCGATACGGTTCACTCGTATTGCGTTGTTAGACGTGATGGGGAAAAACGACTTTTTCCTCGAATGTTGAAGCCTGTGAAACTCTCGTGGCCGGCCAGTCTAGGCAGGAACTGCCTGGTTGCTCGCTTTCTAAAAGGGGCTAGAAGGCTCAACCCGCCTCATAGATATCCATAATAAAGGCTAGATGTCTTACGGCTATCGTCATCACCGGCGGCCATCTTGTCACAGGCAAGCTTTCTGGCGGGCTCTGTGGTACCTGATGTAAGATGAGTGATCAGCACAATCACAAATACTCTTATCTCGTTGAAATCTTGATGGATTTACAAACGGGGTGGTTTCAAACGTTATTAACGTGGCTATAATTCTGGATGATTATTTATTGATACACTTATTATTCATAAGTATGCAGTGTCATAACTACATCTTTTACGTTTATAACAAACCAAACCGTTTGAAAACCGGTAGAAAATTGAGCAAGTTATGGTTATTTAAAAAGCACATGCACCATTAAAACACAATGTTACGAGTGAGCGAGCTGCCTGTGACAAGATGGCCGCCAGGTGCGGACGTCGACCTCCGTTGGCCAGCAGCGCGGACGAGACATCTAGCCTTTATTATGGATATCTATGGCCTCGTCCCTTACCATTCCCACATGGGACCTGTCGACGGTCCTTAGGGCCCTCAAAAGCTTTGAGCCGGGACAGAGCCCTTCTGCTTAGCATTGGCATCGGTCAAGCGAGTGGGTGATTTGCAAGAGCTCTCCGTGAGCATGTCTTTGCCTCGAGTTTGGGCCTAACGACTGCAGAGTCGTCCTGAAACCAAGAAACACGGCTATGTACCCAAGGTGCCCTCTACTCCATTCAGGGCGCAGGCCATTTCACTGACTGCTCTTCTCGTTTCGGAAGATAAGTGAGAATTGCACTTACTCTGCCCCGTTCAGGCCCTAAAAGTATATATATGGAGCGCTCTGCCCAGGTCAGACAGTCAGAGGGCACCCGCTCACAAATAGTTGTGAATGAATGGAACGCTAAATATCATTTTGGCTTTAATAAGATTTTCCCAATAAATAGGAAAGAATAATCCTGGTACCCTCCATGATTTCTGTTTTTTTCCGACAACAAAGCACACGGCGAGCTTTAGGTCCCACCACTCAAAATCAAGTTCAAGAGTTTATACATCACTAAACCTGTGTGGCTTAAAACATTAAATTCAATATATTTCCACATTCTACAGCACGAGCACCAGCCGACACCTGTGAGTGGGACGTTAGGGGCTAAACGCTGCTGTTCAGAGGGTTTTGTGTGATTTCAGTGGTCAGATCCACTCAGAGCCTGAAGCCTGCAGTAAGTGTCATTGTGCAGGTAATTGTTATTCTGTGACAGCGGCAATTACGTCCCGCCGTGACAGTCCCAGATTGCCGAGGGAAAAGCGTAGCACAATGATGTAAAAGAATCAGATCTGATTAAAAGCTTTAGTGCCATACAGACCTTTGACAGGGCCGTCTAAACGGGCCAAGTTCATTTTCCCTGACGCAAATCTACCTCAAGTCTAATTTAAATGTACGAGACGAAAACATGTTAACTCTTTTTTTGTTTCAACACACATGCATTTTTTTTAAATCTTTTAAAACACTGTTTAATATTACACTTATCTTGCGTACAAAATGAAGTAAACAGTAGAAATGAAGTTGTAAACAAAACAGACTCTACAGGAGTACAGCAGGTGTAACGCAGACATCAAATCCCTCTCCTTCAGTCTGTTCATCAGCTAATCCACTGCTACAAATCAAGGGTACTGGGCCAAAACACACACACACACACACACACACACACACACACACTACTGGCTCACTCACACGTATACACAACATATTACAGGTGACGATATATATATATATATATATATATATATATATATATATATATATATATCTGGTAACACTTTACAATAAGGGTTTGTTTGTTAACATTAGTTAACAAGGCTAACAACACTTCTACAGCATTCATTAATCTTGATCTCAACATTTACAAATACATTTTTAAGATCAAAAGATACGTTAAATTAAATTAGTTAATGTACTGTGAAATAACATGAACATTTTTATGAACTTACATGAACACAACTTTGTAAATGCTGTAAAAATATATTGCTCATTGTTAGTTCATGTTAGTTAATGCATTATTGCATTATTGAAGCTATATTGTAAAGTGTTGCTATATATATATATATACTTTAATTTTTACTATTCTCTAATAATAATATATTATTTCACATGTCTACAAATGGTTTCCTGTCCTTTTCTCTTCTCTTACTCCAACCACAAGGGATTTTACAAAAAGTATACAATAAAAATGATTCATTTTCTGTAAATAAATACATGTCCTAATGTAAATAAATACATGATGTATACAATAATTTATTAATTTCTCTGATGTAAGAAATTTGTACATCAACAGAAATTATCGTTTTGTTGATGTATAAAATAAATGTCCTCGGGTCAACATGAAATCAAAACTATTTGTGCTTTCTTAACGCACATTATTGGGTAGTTTGTGCATGACTTACTCCACGTTATTACAAAGAAACAAAATGCTTGTCACTGTAATGTATATAAAAAATATATATAATTTGGTTCGCCTCCAAAATGTTGTTCCGTTCCATCTCAGCCACTTTTCACGATAAATTCACGTCCCGTCCTACAATGTTTCTCGTCGAATATCCTGTTTGATTTAGAAATGCATCGGAGTTAAATGTGTTTGTGAGTCGCATTTCATCTTGACTTGAATTTAAACTGGCTTCAGCAAGAAAGGCAACTCTAACCCCCCGCTGGACTCCCCGTCACTGAAGCTCAAAGCCCTGGACGCAGCTCAGCTTCCTCCACCATGTGTCCGAGAGCTGTTTGAGTTTATCTGGAGTCTTTTCCCTCAGCGTGAGCATCCTCGGCTCGTCCGCGCGCCGCATGCTGGCCACGATGGCGCCGTCGAACACTTCCTTGAGGTTCTTCTGCGTCAGTGCGGAGCACTCGGCGAACGTCCCGGCACCGATGCTCCGGGCGCACAGGCGGGCCTCGTCTCTGCTCACCGGTCTCTCCTGGACGCCCGCAAGTCGGATCAGCACCTGGACGTCCTCCTGCAGGTCGCACTGGGTGCCCACGAGGATGATGGGAACGCCGGGACAGAGGCGATGAACCTCGGGAGCCCAGCGGTCCGTCACGCTCCTGAAGGAGGACGGGAGAACCACGCTGTAGCAGAGCAGGAACACGTCAGCATCACGGTAACAGAGAGGACGAAGCCGATCAAACTCGTCCTGTTAAACGAGAGAAAAAGAGTGTGAGTACTTAACTATAAAATGCTGGGATGAACTGATATGAAAAATTTGGCAAATACGATAACCGATAATTCTTTAAATTGGGAAGCCGATATATCGGGCGATAAATCTAAATTCGCATTTTTTATATCATTTTTGAGAGCCTGATTACAAAAACAAGTCTCACCGTTAAAAGCCATGTCCCAAGCACACAATTAAAATGCTTTTATTATGATTTTATGTAGCTGATATGCCAGACTTGCGCTGCACATGTTGCACTGAACTGTATTTTCCTTTTTTGAGGTGATTAAAATCATATTTCAAGCCATTTAAAACAATCATGTTGAACAGTGCACATCTGATGTGTCTCAGCTGAAGGAAATAATACATTATTTATCGGCTTTAATATATCGGCCACATTTTCGTATTGGGCCGATAAGGATAACATTAAAAATTGTACATGTATCGGCCGATACAGATATGGTGGCCGATATATCATGCATCCAGCTAAAACCTAATAAGTTAATAATTCAAATATTGTGATATTTACCATGCACCAGACACTGCAAAACCACTTTTATTTTAATGCACTTTACTTTTTTCGTTAAATGAAGTTCAAAACGTAGGTTCGGGAGGAGCCTAAACATTCAGTCCAGTCAACCATCATTACGAGCGTACTATATAAGCTGCAGACACCACGTCATCTCATTGACAAGCTCTTCCGACAGCCCTCCTTCTCCCCTTCTCCTCCAGTAAATTACATCTATCCTCTTTGAGCAATTCCATCAAGCCGAGCCTCGGGTTCGAGCCTCCTCCAAGGACAGCAAGCCAAGTTAGTTTACTATTAACCTTCAAGGCTGAACGGGCAGGCCAACTAGTGAACCACCAAAGTTGCAAGTGCTTTCCTATTTATAACACAAGATATGCCAGTAAATATGCCAAACGATGAATTATAGCGGTGACGTTTCATCAGCTATATGTGGAAGTTCTAGGACTGTGCGCTGAACACATCACGGAGTCGATCTATGTGACAGTCATACAAACATCTACAGGACTCAATCCTAAGAGAACCCAAGGATCTAAGTCTAACACTAGGTGGCGCTCATTGGTCACATCCTGTTGCTTACATTTAGATGCTGATCCGCCGCCCCCCATTTCTGCCATTCAAAGCACAGAGAGAAAGACAAACCATCCATCATGACAAACTGCTGATAGATAGATAGATAGATAGATAGATAGATAGATAGATAGATAGATAGATAGATAGATAGACACAGACAGATAGATAGAATCATAAAACGATGGATGGATGAGATAGACAGACAGACTGACAGACAGACAGACAGACAGACAGACAGACAGACAGACAGACAGACAGACATACAGATAGATAGATAGATAGATAGTCACCTGTCCTGCCATGTCACACAGTTGAAGTTGAACTTGTCTCCCATCCACCACAACCCTTGCTAAGACAGTGAAACACTTATATGTTAATCAATTTGTATATAACAAATAATAAAGCTGAGCTGAAAGTATTAATGGGTTATTGCCAGGGAAAATATCAAGTAGGCTATACGATGTCAAAAAGTGCATGATAGGTCTTATTCTAGCCTATAAGTTTATATGTTTATCTGTATTATGAAGCAATGTAAAAGTGATCAGGCACGTGCACACTTCTGGAGTCAGTCAGGATATCTGAAGGGATTTTACCTGTGAAGTTGTCAAAGGCGGTGGGAATGTGTTCAGTCGGATATCCGTTAGTGGTGTAGCTGACGATCAGACTGGTTTTGCCCACCGCTCCATCCCCGACCAGCACACACTTGACCCTGCGCTCAGGTGCGTTGGCGGACGCCGGAGCGTCGCGCTGGAGCGTTGCTCGCGGTGGAACCGGAGGCGGGAGACCGTCTTCATTTACAGGCGCAGACTCATCCTGCGACGGCATCGCGTTTAACAAATGCAAATTTAGTGGCTCAAAACAAGCCTGTTGCTGTTGTCAAGACACGGTTTGTGTAAAAAAAACTACTTTATTTACCATTCCTGCATCGCTAAATGATGACGCGAAATCGACGCGCACCTGCTGTGTTCTTTCTCTCGCGCTCTCAAGTCAAGTTCGAGCGCGCGCACCCGCGCAGGTTGATTGACAGCCGAGCATCTGCTGCAGTAAGAGGATTAATGCACGACACATGCGCTCAGTGTTGCGTTTCACTGACCCTCGCAGAACAGAGAAGTTCGAGAAAACAATAGAAAGGTACTTCTCCCTCTAAAATCAACACTTGTTTTGCGCTATAAAAGTAATACACTGAAAGCACACCTAAAAGTACGACGAGATAGATAGATAGATAGATAGATAGATAGATAGATAGATAGATAGATAGGTAGAGATAACTTCAAATGCGCAAATATCTCCTGAATAAAATATGAGGTCAAGTGATAAACGATGTGAAAGGTCAAGGATGCGGTGACGTGTGACAGCTCGTTGCTATGCGCAACCAAGACTTGCTCAGTCTAAACTGTATTGTATAAATAAGTAAAAGACATGTGCTCGTCGATTCTCTCAAAAAAGTGTCAACATTGTTAGTTGCTCTATAAAAACCAGTGGCATGAAAACAAGTTTGTCCTTGCAAAACTGTATCTTCACTCAAAGCAAACACTGATGCTAATTTAGCCATTAAACCTGTTTGGACTTCATATCTGCTTCTCAATCACAACACGTTCAGTGATTATGATGAGGAATAGCAAGCTCATCCCTGTCTCTCCTCCTTCTCCTCCATCTATCTTCCGGCTCCTCCTCACCCCTCTCTCTCTGTGTTCGCAGTGAATCTGCTGCCATCTGTCCGCCGTTCGCTCATGCACCACCAGAAGGCCTCAACATGTGCTGGTGTAAATGGAGAGCTCAACTTTCCCAGGACAGAGCTGACCCTGGCAGCCACACACACACACACACGTATATCACACCATCAAAGGCACCTCACGCCCCTGATCACTACGCGCACACACACACACACACACAGACTGACTGAAAACACATTTGCTGACTACAAGTCCATCAAACAGCCGTCAGATCATGGCCAGATAAGAGCTGATATCAACACACACACACTCACACTCACATACTCAAACACGCACACTCTCTCACGCACGCACGCACACACACCCACACACACGCACACACACACACACTCACACACACTCACACTCACATACTCAAACACGCACACTCTCTCACGCACACACACACTACTGCAGGTCCTGAGGGAAAGCATTGTGTGTGTAGAGACACATCTGCATCAAAACAAACACATCCAGACAGTGAATGTCATGAAAATATGCCCATCATATTTCTACCAAAAATTACAAGCAAATCTGACTATATATTTATATTATATATTTTACATAATATTTTGCATAAAGGAATCCTGTTTTAGGACTATTCGGATTTACTTTGCAACATTATTTTCATGGCAATTAAGCAATTTTCCGTAATTACCATAATGCAATGAATAAATAAATCAAATAAATCTCATCATGATGCAAAATATACTATAAATCTCATTTTACAATAATGCATTTTTTTCTTATTCTCATTACTATGATGCAACATGTTAAAATATTATTTCAAAAGCGTAAAGCATTTTTTAATTTATTTTATTCTGAAGATTCTCATTAAATCCTCATAACTGTAATATAGTAAACATTTTTATGGTATTACAAAATAGACATGACAGTAAGTCAGCATAAATTAAAAGCAGATTAACAAAAATACTATCTTGATACATAAATATTTTGCAACTCATTAAGTGATAAAAAACTCTCTCTCTCTCTCTCTCTCTCTCTCTCTCTATATATATATATATATATATATACATTTTATATACATTCTTAACCAGTTTCTCATTAATTGACTGGTTTATTCATCAATTTATTTTTATATATTTATTTTTTATTTTTTTTATTCATAATAATTGTTTAATTGTCATTTTAAAAAGGTAATAATTTTTTTTTATTTTTTTTTGGGGTGAAATATGACATGGGCATTTCGTGACCGGTTTCCCATTAATTGACTGGGTTGCTCATTAATTTATATATTAGTGTGTGTGTGTGTGTCTGTGTGTGTGTGTGTATTATGGGAGGACTCTATCTTAATAGTCTCAGTCTGAAATAAGGGGCCGGATCATCTGATGGGTAAAATGATTAGAAGAGGAAGGTCTCTGAGGGACACGGGACTCTAAGCTGGGGAGGGACGCTCGGATAGAGAGAGGGTCCCCAAAGAAAGAAAGGAAGAAAGAAAGAAAGGATGAGGGTGGGAGGGGAGGGATGAGAAAAGACATAGGGGATGCAGAGGGGCGCCAGGGCACAGCGATGTCACACACTTTTTTTGTGCCTCAGTCAACAGGCGTGTGCCATGATGTGTGTGTGTGTGTGTGCGTGTGTGTGAAAGCACAGCCCTGCTGTCCAGCTTTAGTTCAGAGCATGGGAACCAACTGAACACACACTCCTAATGACCCGCGTGCTGCTTTTATTATATCAGTCACACACACACACACACACACACACACACACACACTCCTAATGACCCCTGTGCTGCCTAAATAACACACCAACAGGCGTCATTAGATTCATCCACACAATGGCATTATCACACAGATCTGCTTCTGCAGCAAGACAACAGAGACGTGTGTGTGTGTGTGGATGCTGACATCCTGATGTGGGTTAATACACATGCAATATGCTTTTCTTTTTTTAGCTTTACATCAATGTTTTTTGTTCAGAGTTTTTTGTTGTTTAATTTATGAGGTTGTTTTGCGGAGAATTGTTAATTTTGCTTTACCATCTCACCACCTTTTGTAAGAAATTATGCAAACTAGCAAGCCAAACATATTTACATTTACCTTTATTTAATTGTAATATATATATATTTACATACACACACACACACACACACACATATATATATATATATATAATCAGTTTACAGGAAAGTACTAAAAATAAATAATTAGCATTTGTTTACATTAGCAGTGAACAATCTGAAGTATGTTTGTCCTGCTAGTTTGCATGCATTTTTACAAAAAGTGTTGAGATGGTAAAGCAAAACGAATTTCTCTGCATGCACACTCCCTTAAACAACAACTTTTGAACAATGTGTTTCAATAAGGCGCACTAAAATGTAATGTTTGAGCATCGCACGAAGAGTTCAGCATCAAAAAAGCATTAAAGTCACTAAACGCGCATTAAACAAGTCCTCGTCCTCCATAACCCTGAATGAATGACACAGTCGCTCTGGAGTTCCTCCGAAAGGTCGTTTCAGAGGCACGGCCTGCTCTGCGCGCGGGACTCTGTCTTCATTAAAGTTTGGAGGAGCCGTGCCTGTGTAACAGAGGGAGTAGGCGCGTGTGTGTTGGTGTGGAGATGACCACTCCACAGCATCTGTCTGTCCAGCTTGCAGGGGCATCGGCACACAAAAGCCCCTCTCCCCCGGGGCAACACACACGGGGCAGGGGTCTGAGACCTCTACAGAGAGCGACAGAATGCAGCAGAGCCAGAGGAACACAGAGGAGGGAGAGAAAGAAAGAGCGCCCCCCTCTCCCTCACTCCCCTTCACCTTCAGGACCCCTGTTTGTCCCGGAGCGAGCGACGTGTAAGAGGGAATTCCTGAAGAGATCACAACAGGTGCACAGTGGAGGAACACTGGAAACACACACACACAGAGAGAGAGAGAGAGAGGAAGGGTGAGAGTGAACTCTGTCCAGGAACTGACTCCAGACCTGCTTATCAGTCGCAGTGAAGTTACCAACATATATTAAAGATATAGAAATTCAGTGTAAATATCTATTTCCTACTGACAGATGCTGATACTAACTAGAGCATGTTGGTTGATTCATAGTATTTTATAATGTTAATTTGTCAAATTAAGAAATAGGACAAACAAACAAAAAACGTACAGAAAATTAAACTTTTATATTACACCATATTTAATGCACTTGTAGTGTAATATATGATTTATATGTATACATATTATGTAAAATAAAAAAATAAACAACGTTCATAGTCTCATAATAGATTTTGACAACTGACAAATTAGTTCTATATATTTACACCGGTATATATATATATATATATAAGAAAATTAATTTATAATATTAGTTTATATATATATTCATTTTGATATTTTTTCTAATAAAATCTAATAGAAATAAAATTATGTATTTATTTATATATATACATTTTTAAAAAAATTAAACCATTTTATTTTTAAAACAAAAACAAGATTTAATTAAAAAACATGAAAGGTAAATTGTATACATTTAAAATAAATGTTGACATTTTTATTGTATATGTTTATTTGTATATAGACACTTATGTTTACATAGGCTATATTTATTTTAATATTGTTTCTAATAAAATATAATAGATATACAATTATGCATTTATTTACATATATCATTTTATTTTATTAAATGCTATTTTTTTAAATGATGTTTATTTTTAAAACAAAAATATAAGATTTAATTAAAAAACATTAAAGGTAAAATTCATAAAATATAATAGAAATACAATTATGCATTTATTTACATATATCATTTTATTTTATTAAATGCCATTTTTTTTAAATGATGTTTTTTTTTTAAACAAAAATATAAGATTTAATTAAAAAAACATTAAAGGTAAAATTCATAAAATGTAATAAATTTTAATTCAATTTTGACATAACTGACTTTTTCGAAAATATGAAAATTAAATAGAACATATAATAAAAAGAAAAGCATATAGAATTAATTTTAATGCATTTTTTTTAATAATGTTTATTTGTGATTATATTTAATTCAATTTAAAAAGTAATTCGATTTTTTTTTTTTTTTTTTATGAGACGAAATAGTCTCATCTTGACCAAAACCTGACGAAATAATTGGCCTGGTCAATAAATCATCATCACTAATCCTCACTAAACAATCATAACACACACAGGGGCTTGGCTTGGACAGTTATTGAGCTGTTGGTTAAAGGTGAATATAAACATGAGCATCATGGTGTGCGTGTCTAAAGATCCCGAATCATATCTGATGTTGAGCCGTGATAGATGAGACGTCAGGGGGACGGGTACTGACTCCGGATCAGTGCGTGCGCAGAAAACAACTCCTTTGTGATCGGGCTCTTCCCACGAGCTTCATCTTACCACCGACACACTCAACACCTGCCACGGGCTTTGTCTTAAAAAGCTGATCTTAGTTATTCTGTCTTTTTGTGGCTTTGTTGAGGGTCGGGCCACTTTCGGAGGGTGTGACGCTTGATTTTGTTACAGAAGCGTGATTACTGTATACCTGAGGCTCTCGTAACATACAATCACACCCCGTGATCCATCAGGCACCATGTGTTACTTCCAACCTGACACTCCAGAGCTGTAGCGTCCCATATTAAATCAACCTGACACACACACACCTGTGTCGTCAGCGTTGTTTGTAAATGAGCAATCATCCTGCAACAGATTGTTTGAGCCTGTCTGGAAGATAGTGCTCATGACAAAGGCTCATAGAGAGCATGTGTCCTCAGGGAACATGTGTGTGTGTGTGTGTGTGTGTGTGAGGGGGTGATGGAAGTATAGAGCAGGGGGTATAGTTTCTGCCCCCCCTCCTCCCCTGTTCCCCTTTGTGGGCCCTTCTGAGGAGGATTGAGGAGGTTAAAAGGGAGGAGAGGCAGAAGAAAAGGAGGATGGGGGATGTGTGAGTCCTAAACACAGGTGCCTACATCTGTTCATCCCCAGGGCAGATGCTGCAGAGACACACAGACACACAGGACTTCACTTTCGAAACAAAAGCCTGGAGTACACTACGAGTCAGAAGTTTGGACACACCTACTCGTTCTTTGTTATTACGGTCCTTCGCATTATAAAGTAACAGTAAAGTCATTAAAACTATGGGGGTGAAAAACAAACAAACACGAGAGACTAAAATTAGACTTAGTCTAGAGATCCAAGTACGGCTTACTTTATATTATCAACCAATATGAGATCCGGCTCCGGTTTTGAGATGTATGGAAGGAGGGGAAAGTGACATTCCTTTAACATTATTGTATTTTGTTTCCCCCGTAAAAGATTTTAAACTTTATTTTATAACAAAAGGAGCATGTCTTTAAAGGCAATCTCTATATAAACACACAGGGCTCAATGATAAGGAGTTTAATGGTTACTTGCCCTGCCACAATTTTCAATAAATAAATAGTATTTTCATAAATAATGTTAACAAATGAACAAACTACAAGCAATAGAACAAATAAACACAATAGAACAAATATACAAATAAAATAAACAGATTTCAGGTATGCCTAACAGTATTCAGGTATGAAATATTATAAATTAGATGTACATTAATCCTTATTAAAGCTAAAGAAGAATTTTTGAGCTACTGTCACTTTAAGAACAAATGCACAGATCTGACACGCATCACATTTTCTCCAGCCTGTTTTTGTTCAGCCTTCGTTGTTCTTATCTAATGAAATAGCATTCAGACATTTTAGTGACTTAAGTTTCTGGCCACTGTATCTGTCTACAAAACTAATTTAAAGCATTTAAGCCATCAGATCAGAAGGTATTGAAGATTATCAGAAACACATTGTGAGGTGTGTGCAAACTTTTGCCTTGTAGCTAAAGTGGAACGAAGAGAAATCATTTCCAGCATAAAATCATCACGTGGGATGCATCGACATCTTTAGCGTGGGGATTGTGGTGTCAAAAATGCATATTCCTTGTCAAATCAATATGTTGAGAGCGAGACAGAGGTCGATATGTTGTGGTGGCCGGACGCGCGCATCAGTCCCAGGAGCCCTGGAAGCAGATGTGTTTTGATACGCGCAGGCACGCGACAAGCGTCAGCTCCCAAACGTCCACGCCTGTTTCCTTACGCTCGCACACACCCACAAACAGACTCACACGGGCGCAAATGAGAAGATCCCTGCGTAATTATTGAATGATTGTATCCCCTCGGGAGGCCCCCGAGAGAAACTCAATGAAGCCACGACCACCATGTCCATGGCAACGGCGCATGATAATGAGCCTCGTGGTCGGAGCCAGGGCGCGCGTAGATTGTTCTGCGCGCCCGCGGGCAGCTGCTCAAAGTAATATGATCTGAAAGTTGAAACAATGCATGGACCACAGGTAGCCTCTGATCAACGCGCGTGCTTTTTGTATTTAAGCGGAACTATATGATAAATATGCGACTAAAACACGCATTTCTCATTCTAAGATGGACAGGGTGCGAATTAGGCTACCCCTCCTCTAACCCCAAAGGAAGTGAAAACAAAAGGTTGGGTGTGTTAGTAAAAGTGCATTTGCCTATGCTTTTGTATATACAAGTATATATTTCGACAGGGTTTTAGCAGCTAATGATAAACATTTAAAAACGAACTAGTCAAAATGAACGAGCGCGTAACCGTAATAATAAAGTGACGCCGTGCGGTAATTATGTAGCATATGGATCACATAGGGGTGAATTCAGGTTGATTGGGACACTTTTTCCAAGTCATCCCAATGGCAAAAAAAAAAAAAAAAATGTCCCAATCACCCTGAATTCACCTATATATAAATCGACCAATTATATAGGCTAATGAAAAACAGTGCTTTATTTACATATTTTAGATGGTTGGCCAATAGCTGCGCGACACGAATCTATAGACAAATTGCTCCAAGGAAAAAAAATTAAGCAGTTGTCTAAAAATTCCCTTTACAATAAACAGTAAACCCCCTCCCTAACAGGATGCGCGCGCGCCTCTCTTTCTGTCCTCTCATCCATGTTACCTTCTCAAATAATCTAGTGCCACGTTTTTGTAAGATAAACCGTGGCGTATCAAATCAGATTCCACCAACCCCTTCGCCGATCGATAGGTCGCAAACAACATTATAGCCCCTAATTGTGATCCCCACACGACTTCATATGATCGATCCCGTGTGATGCGAGCCCAGCTTAGGTTCCCACGGCCGCCCATGTGCTGTCTAACTCCGCTGGGACTGCAACACTTCTGGCTTCGCCTGCGCCATCTGGCCCCTGCCGGCCCATACCGTTACAGGTTCTTTAACATGCTTCTAGTTCAATTTAGACCCAGGGCAGTGAGCACA
This sequence comes from Tiaroga cobitis, assembly GCA_030578255.1. Classification (NCBI taxonomy): domain Eukaryota; kingdom Metazoa; phylum Chordata; class Actinopteri; order Cypriniformes; family Leuciscidae; genus Tiaroga; species Tiaroga cobitis. Next base: position 52,831,515 of record CM060591.1, read on the forward strand.
CACACACACACTCGGGCAGAGGGAGGGAGGAGACAGGCGTTTAGTCAGTGGCAGATGGTGTGTAAGGGTCTGGTCGCGTCTGAAGGCGTACCGTAGACCCCCTTCAGTGACTGTCCCCCGAGGGGCTTCACAATCAATGAAAAACGAAAGCGCAAAGAAAGGCAAGAACAAGGAGCGAGCGAGTCCCACTGACCTGATAGCTGAGGGGCTTGAGTTACTACAGGCTTCAACTGTTGGTTCATTCCACAAGGGAGAAGGAACGAGCAAAACAACCTGACTTAAAGCTGTTGCTCGAGAACTCATATTTGCCTTGATATTAAAAGGGGGAAATAAATAATACAGTGAAATGAATTGGTTACAGAAGAAGTGAATTGGTTAACTTTAAGACACGTTGCAAAAATACACCAAATCATTTAATCACATGCATCACTAAACAGGCCTATCATAAGCCAATAAATTATTTTTTTCTTTATAGATATATAGTTAAAGAAAAAGTAGTAAGTTTATTAACTACCTTACGCTTTAAAAAATGTTCCCAAAAAGTTATTGTCGCAGTGATGCCATTGAACTATTTTTGGTTCCCCAAAGAATCTGTCAGTGAAATGTTCTTAAAAGAACCATTATTTTTATTAGTGTGAGAAACACTTTAAAAAAACTCTTTTCTAAAAACACTTTTTTAAATGTATTTTGCTATAAAGAACCTTTGGAGGAATGGACAGATTCCATTGGTGTTAAAGGTTTTTCATGGAACCATAGACGCAGAATAAAGAACCTTTATTTTTAAGAGTGTAGGCTACTACTAAGAAAAAAAACTATTCAGCAACAACACATACAAAACTACCCAAAAAGTTTATAAAAATAAAATCTTTTTTTTTTCATTGGTAAGGAAACATTCCCAGAATTCCCTGTGCGACCTATTACATTTGTTGAATTCTATTTTTTTAATAGGTTTGTCTTGATGTTATGCATCAGTGTGTTTTAAGCCGCATTATATGTTGTTTAGTCAGAGACCTGATGTTGTTTTTTGTGGGTCACACTATCTTTATGCAGATGGTTTTGAGGCAAAATTTGATCAACTTTAAGTTGATCTGTGTACCACCTGGGTTGTCATCAGAACATTTACTATTAAAAATAAATGTAAAAAAATCCATACCTCAGATTGGCATATTGAATTAGTAAAATATAAACATTCAGAACATAGCCACTGTATTTTATATTTTACAGTAAAGCTTCACAACTGCCCGTTTTTAATCATTAACATGAACAGTGTAAAAATACAAAATAGGCTACTTTTAGTATGTGAGGGGAAAATAGTAAAATAATTAAAATGCTAATTTCAAATCACACACACAGGGAGCAAATACAGAAAAAGAGGAATTCCATATTTGCCAGGCCATGCCCAAAGTCCCACCCCAGCCCCCGCGACCAGCAAAGTTTCACCAGGAATCGATTTTTTTCCCACTCTATGATGTCAGAAAAGTTGGCTCATTTAAAGGTTGGTGGATTGGAAATACAGAAAGAGCTCAAAGCATATCTTAACACAGTGATGTAATTTGTCTCACTTGTGTTTGGTTACTATGGACCTCAGGCGAAAAGCTTTTGTGCTTAAGAAAATCGCACTTAAATGAACGACCAAATTAAGACCCCCCTTCCACCACCCCCATTACACACGCGCAAATCTCGCTCTTTTTTCTCTCCTACACACACACACACACACACACACACACTTTTTTTTGCACAACGAATTTTAGCTATGGAGGGGGGGGGGGGGGGGATCGTGGGTTCTTCTAATGTAAGACAACAGTCGGGCATCGAAGAGGTTCAAAAGACGAAGAAAAACAAACATATATTTGTTTGAATGGGCTCCTGAGAATGGAACGATAAGGAGGCGATTTGCTTGTTTTTGTGGGGCTCCGCGGATCGGCCGATTATGAGAACGGTAGCGCAGGTGCTGCCCAAATTACCATACAGCTGAGAGCAAACTTATTCCGCCAGCACACAATAGCGGTGCGCCCGGGGGATGGCCACGCGAGTAACACACACACACACACACACACATACACACACACGCGCGCGCGCGCTTCGAACTCTTTCACTGCACGCGTATACACACACACGCACGCGCGCGCGCAGGCACACACAGAGGAAAAGGGAAAAGCAAGTGGAGAATTTGGCCTCCATACAAATGATGCGTATTCTTTTGTGAGTTTGCCTGACGCACACACAGTGTTAGCCTGAGGAATGTTTTTTAGACACAAATCAGGACTCCCTCAAACAGGAAACGCAAAGGGAAGTAGACATGAGTTTGAAAACTGAGAATGTCTTTCTCAAATGTGCTGGAAGTTAAACTTATAACTAATTTTTAAAAGTTTATTTTTTTAGACACACAAAAACACGCGTAACTCCCTGAGCGCGTAAATGAAAACAAAATAAAATAAAACTTGTACGTCACGTTGCACTGTGTCATATTCTAATGCAAATAATAATAAATAATGTGTCTAAAACTTCAAGTTGTAAATTACCGTCACTTTTACGCACACACAGCAGCGCACTGATGTGTTTGGTTGGTTGGTTGGTTGGTAGGGGCTGGTTGCAAGCGAGCCGCATTGTAAAGCGTGGGACAGATTGGGGGTAGCGGTTCATTAGCATATTATTACCCCGGCATGTGGCACCCCGTATAAAACTGGCGGCAGGCGGCCTCGCTCCAGATACAAACGCACAGTGTCCGTCGGAGAAAGACGTGAGGAGGGATGTTGGACCAGTGACAAACCCTGGTTTAGGATCAGACGAAGAAGGAACTATAAGAGCACACGCGCGCATTCTTCTCCGAATTTTGAGGATTATATCATTCCGACGGAATTCCACAAGAATTCGGTTTTAATTTGGAACTTTCAGTTTGTTTTGGACACACTTTTTTTTCGCGGGGAAGAACTGGGAATTGTTTTGACATGAAAGGGAACTGCGTTCACTCTCAGTATCTTTTGAAAGCAAGCCTCTTCCAATGAATCAGCCGGCGAAAAGAAGAGGCTTTTAATACGAGGGATCTCCTGACTGATCTGGGAGCAGCCAAGTTTGCTCAAAGACTTTCATTAAAAAAAAAAAACTATTTATTTATTTATTTATTAATCATGGGACGCCACTTACTGTTGCTCTTCTCCATCCTGTACATGCTGCTCTGCCAGGTAAGGACTCCTCGCTCATGTCAGAATAAGGTAATGTGTTAAATTGCAATCACATTTAGATCTAATACTCATACATTCATTCTTCTCCAGGCGTCTTCTTCAGGCGTCTTCGAGCTGAAGTTGCAGGAGTTTTTGAACAAGAAAGGCGTGCAAGGCAACAAGAACTGCTGTAAAGGTGGACTTACCACCCCGTACCAGCAGTGCGACTGCAAGACTTTTTTCCGCATCTGTTTAAAACACTATCAGCCCAATGCATCTCCAGAGCCACCCTGCACCTACGGAGGCACCGCCACCCCTGTGCTGGGGTCCAACTCGTTCCAAGTGCCAGATACCTTACCGGATGGCTCTTTCACCAATCCCATCAGGATGAATTTCGGTTTCACATGGCCGGTGAGTACCCTTTAGTACCAATGCACTGACTTCAAAAGTGATGGTCAGCTCATTTTCTAATGGACAAATCTGTTTTTGCTGTTGCAGGGAACTTTTTCTCTTATAATTGAAGCGGTGCATGCTGATTCCAAAGAGGATCTGACAACAGGTATGTTATCTGACAGTAAAAAGAGAAAAGAATGAGTTGTGGATGAATATTGTTTTGAACGGCATGACTGAAAAACATGCATTTTCTACACAGAAAACCCAGAGCGCATCATCAGTACCATGACCACACAGAGGCACTTGACTGTGGGCGAGGACTGGTCTCAGGACCTTCACAGCGTGGGTCGAACCGAGCTCAAGTACTCCTACCGCTTTGTGTGTGATGAGCACTACTACGGAGAGGGATGCTCCGTGTTTTGCAGGCCCAGGGACGACGCATTCGGTCATTTCACCTGTGGGGGAAGTGGAGAAATCATCTGCGACGCAGGATGGAAGGGCCAATACTGCACAGAACGTGAGTAAAAAAATATTGTATATTACTAAATTATTAATGGTATAGTAAACATAACGCTCTGCTATCATGAAAAACTCAGATTTTTGAAAGGCTGTGCTGTTATTTAGAAAAGAGAGGGAGAAAAAAAAGTTAACGGTTACAAACAACTTGTAACTAAAACCCTGCCCCCCACACTCACACTCACACTCCCCCTTCCAGCCCATTCCAGCCCACTCTCACAACACACCACTTGATTTATTCCAGTCGGGAGGAGGAAAGTTTTTAGGAATAATCTCACGCGTGCCATAAATTTACATGCTGCCGTTCGATTGGCTGCTCGCGGAGTGGGCCGGCTGCCGATTGGCTGGCGGAGGGGAGGTATTGTTTGAAGTGGGCAGCTGCCGGGAGTGCGCAGACAATGGAGCAGCTGTCGCCCGCTGGCCGCGCATACACCAGCTGTCCACTCTTATCTTCCCTACCCGGAGACATCGAGAGCACAGGGGAGGAGAAAAAAAAAAGTTTTGACCCATAGTGAAGAGAGGGAGGAAAGAAGGGTCCCCTTGTTTGTGAGCGCCCTATTGTTGTCATGTGTTAAGCAGAAATTCTTCAGAGGTGATTAGGAGATTTGAGCATTTATTTTTTTAGCAAGAGAGAACGCTAATAGGTTTACGTGGCCCCCTCATTTGACACGAAAATTTTATGGGAAAATGTAAAAGTTGTGGATCCTTGATCCTAATGCAGGTGTTTTATCCTCCTTACAGCAATTTGCCTCCCAGGATGTGATGAGGAGCACGGCTTCTGCGAGAAACCTGGAGAGTGCAAGTACGTTCATCACAATGATTACATCATTAGCTGTTGAAATCACATTTAGGACTGAATTTCTAACTGGATCATTTGTTTATATTGTGCAACAGGTGCAGAGTGGGCTTTAAAGGACGCTACTGTGATGAGTGCATACGTTACCCGGGATGCCTTCATGGAACCTGCCAACAACCATGGCAATGCAACTGCCAGGAAGGCTGGGGAGGCCTCTTCTGCAACCAAGGTAAGACACACAAAAGATCAAAGAAAAGCATTTATAATGGCCTTGGAAGACTAAATGACAGAAGGATGTTTGGTAGAGAGGCTGGCTGAAAGAGAAATATGAGTTCCCAAGTGCACAAGACTACAAAAGAAAGAGCGAGCAACAGCTGTCCAGCTGCGGTTCAACCATGTGTTGCTGCTTAATCCACATGTGCTCAACATATGTCCGCCTCTGTTACAGATCTGAACTACTGCACACATCATAAGCCCTGCCTGAATGGAGCCACTTGTAGTAACACAGGTCAGGGCAGCTACACCTGTTCCTGTCGCCCAGGATTCACTGGAGCCAGCTGTGAGATTGAGGTCAACGAATGCACAGGGAACCCCTGCCGCAACGGAGGAAGCTGCATTGTAAGTGTACATGTTTTATATAAATTAGGGTGTATTCACACCTGTCTTGTTTGGTTCGATCGAATCGAACTCAAGTTCGTTTCCCCCCTTGGTGGGCAGGTGTGAATACAGCAAACATACGGAAATGAATATGGGTCAAACAACCATACCGAGACCCAGCTGAAGAGGTGGTCTCGGTCCGGTTACAAACGAATTCTGGTATGGTTTGAATTTCTGTCCAATGAATGGATGACCTTAGCACACGTGTGGTTTTGTTTACAAATTTTGGTTCACTTTCAAAAAGTGTAAAAAAAAACCCACATCAAACAAACAAGGTCCAGACCAAAGCAAGTGAACTAGCGGACTTTCCTGGAGTGAATACATACACCCTAAGACTTTACAACCACGTACAAACCCATGTGTTTGCAATAAAACACTCGTTCTGTTTGCTGAGCATCCCATACCTTTTGCTTTCATAGGATATGGAGAACACCTACAGCTGTACCTGTCCACCGGGCTTTTATGGCAACAACTGCGAGCTTAGCGCCATGACGTGTGCGGATGGGCCGTGCTTTAACGGCGGACGCTGCGCCGACAACCCAGACGGTGGTTATTTCTGCCAGTGTCCCACTGGATACGCAGGGTTCAACTGCGAGAAGAAGATCGACCATTGCTCCTCCAGTCCATGCTCGAACGGTATGTTGCACTTTTGTATTTGAACTTCATTGATCTTTGTGTTGAAACCAGTCCAGAATCTCATTCTCTTCCCACTTTGATCTACAGGTGCACGATGCGTTGACCTGGTGAACTCGTACCTGTGCCAGTGTCCAGAAGGGTTCACGGGTATGAACTGTGATCGCGCCGGGGACGAGTGCTCGCTGTACCCTTGCCAAAATGGCGGGACATGTCAGGAAAGCGCCAGTGGCTACATCTGCACATGCCCACCTGGTTACACTGGACGAAACTGCAGTTCACCTGTGAGCCGCTGCCAACACAATCCCTGTCATAACGGCGCCACCTGCCACGAGAGGAACAACCGATACGTGTGTGCTTGCGTTTCGGGATATGGAGGACGCAATTGCCAGTTCTTGCTTCCGGATAGAGCCTCCCAAATAGCCAGTGACGTTCCCTGGACTGCTGTGGGATCAGGAGTCCTGCTGGTGCTGTTGTTGGTGGTCGCATGTGCCGTGGTGGTGGTTTGCGTTCGCTCAAAGGTTCAGCAGCGCCGCCGGGATAGGGAGGAGGAGGTCGCCAACGGGGAAAACGAAACGATCAACAACCTTACAAACAACTGTCATCGTGACAAAGATCTGGCTGTAAGTGTCGTCGGGGCAGCACCTGTCAAGAACATCAACAAGAAGATAGATTTTCACAGCGATCACGACGACCTGAGCATGACGACAGAGAAGAGGAGCTATAAGACAAGACATCCACCTGCAGACTACAACCTGGTGCATGAAGTAAAATACGAGGTGAAGCACGAGGTGAAACTGGAGCACGCTGGGAAGGAAATGACGGTGAAGGAGTTGTCCGATAGCTGCGAGGACGTAAAGTGCCAATCTCTGCAGGACTCTTCTGAGTTTGAGGAGAAGCGCAGGAAACGTCTGAAAAGGTAACACTGGTGTTATTCTTGTATTAAGATTTCTTCTTGTAACTATCAACTCAACGTGCTCTCAAATGTATGCTTTGCTAACACACTATTCCCTCTCTTTTCTTTACAGTGATGCATCAGAAAAGTCAAAATATTCAGAGTCAAGGTATTCTGAATCAAAGTACTCAGAATCAAAGTATTCAGAATCAAAGTATTCAGAATCAAACTATTCCGATTCGCTGTATTCCGAGTCAGCATGTGCTTCGGCATGTGCATCGGCATCCACGCCGGCTTGTGTCGACACCAAATACAAATCCGTCATGGTGATGTCGGAGGAAAAAGATGAATGTGTAATTGCAACTGAGGTGAGTGTCACATATACTAGTTGACTTTACATCATGCAAAGAACGTACATCCATTCAGCATCCTTACCTTGAATCTGGGAACTAACAGACTTTTTTATTGTCTCGTCCTTTTCCCAATCTCAGGTGTAATGGGCCTGCAGGAAGCCGATGCTCATTGTGTCCTATGGGAGACATTTTGAACTCCCTAAGAAAATGCTGCTGCTCGAAACCTTAGGTGGAAACGTCCCACCTCGTGACTACTGCTGCTGAGAAACTAAGACTGATTAACTGATATTCAGGATGAGCTGGTTCTCTGTACTGAAAGAAGCACAGGCAGTGGTGGCCTGTAGGCTTGGAAACTTGTGGAAATGATAATGATGGCAGGAGTGTCATTGAAATTTCAAATGTAGTTGTAAAATTTACCTGTAAAGCCATTTTAAAGGTGTTGGACAATGTGTGTCCATTTTTAAAGTTTTTTTTTTAAACGTGGGTTCATCACACACGAAAATGGCATTAGGAAAAAAACGTAACAGAAAGATACAAGGAAAGTAAAGTATCGCAGTATTTTGCCATGTGATGTCCAATACTTTGTCAGCATTGTGGCAACGTTTTAACAATATTTTGGCAACATTTGCTGGTTTTTCGCCAATAATTCCCACAGGCTTTTACTGTGCCCAGAGACTGCACCAAACATTAAGGATGTTAAGGAAGTAGTTTAAAATAAATGTGTCACAAATTTTCTTGCCATTGACTGTCTCAGCGACACCGTGGCAAAGTTGTGACAACATTTTAGCAATATTTTGGCAACATTTGCTGGCCCCACAAGTCAGTGTACAAGGGACTACATCAAAACGGTGGATGTTACCAGACCATACTGGCCTGTCTTGCACTGGGTTAAAATGTCACACGATGTCATATCCTGTCACATGACCAGTGGAAACTATGTTTATTACTTGATCACTGTGTAAATGGGAAAAATAAGTGCTCAAAAAAAAATCTCAAAGTCTTCCAAGCCTCAGCTTTTTTTTGCATTATGGTTTAGAAAATGTGCGTAATTTGTTTTTCGACGTAAGAAAATAAGTTTTTGTTGATGATGAATAATATCCTTGTTTGTATGTATTTTTGCTTTCTTTTTTATAACAAGAGTTGTATGATTTAAGTTAATTTATTTTTATTTAAGTTGTATTTCTAAATATTTGTAATGTTTTTAAGATTATTTAAGTTTGCGTTTTTCCTAAGTTGCTCCTGTTACTTGCAAAGGCACTTCGGGTTGCTGGGATGTTTTGAGAAAAAGATATTTAAAGAAGGATTGTAAAAAAATGTTATTAATGCTATTGTTTTCATTAACATGTTTTTGTTTGATTTCCTTTCTCTGAATGAAGGTTTAGCTTAAATTATTTTTCCAAATAAAGATTATGAACTATTGAATATATGTTATTGTTTTATTGACAGCTGCACCACATAACTCTCAGCATCTTTACATTCATATTTGAATACCGACACAATTGTTACAGCATTTTCAGTCTAAAGTAAAGACAATCTTATAAATCACATGAACATAACACCAAAAACAAACTGAAAAACTTTTAGAGGCTGCTAAATTGGAGCCTCTTTTTATTTAAGCCTCTTTTTGTGGTGATTCACGTTTTTTTATCAAGTCTTTTCTGGGTGTTGGATTTATGACTTTTATGTGTGCCACTCTGTAAGGGTTAGAAATGGTTCCTTAGAAAATAGGGAATAGATTGGGATGCGGGTTCTTTATAGGGATGAGAACGAAGCTAATCATTAACATCTGCTCTGGCCTCTTGGTCACCCCATACTGGGCTATTCATCGCTTTACCCCACATTCTGCCTGCCCCGGGTGCATCGCTCAAGAGATGGGCCTTTGAGAAAAGCCGTCAAATAGCTGCAGGATGTTTACAAGTTTTCCAGCCAGACTAGAGAGAGAAATTTAAAGCTTTGGGACGAGCTGAGGGGCGGGGGGGAAAACCCTGAACTAGTTGGCAGATTTCCTAAATGGATGAAGCTATTTGGCAGGTGTTTTGGCGGGAAAGCCTGTCTTGATTTCAAACATGCATCACTAAAACAACCAAAACCAAAAAAAGTTGTTTTTAATGCATTTCTCTTAAAGAAGTTTGTGCTTTCTATTAAGAAATAACGTTGCAAGATATTTTGTATCCTAACCTTGAAGTAGCTAGAGAACAAAACGTCTTTTGTTGAGCTTTTATGGCTAAACATTAAGCTGGAGGAGAAGTTCAGAGGAGTTCTGGCTGAGGTCTCTTACAACACTCATCAATGGAGCTCTGGGGAACAGGCAGAGTCACACAATGTAGTGCCGGACAATAGCCGATACAAAAGGGCACCATTTGGGAGAGGCAGTGTGTGCCTATGAATGGAGGGAAGGGAGGGGGCAAAGAACGACAGATGTTGTCTGTCCTCCTGAGTCAAAGCGTCCTGCAGGCAGAAAACACCAGCTAGAACCCACATGGCCATGGATGAGAGACACAATGGAGACCCTTCAGCTCACGTCTCTGGGTCTTCTCTGATATTTCGCATCTGAACGTAACTTAAAACTACTTCACATTGCACTGCAAAAAAAGCATTTCATTTAATTTAGATATTGACCCTGAGATCAATAATTAAAAACTTTACTTTATTTACACCAAGACAAGCCTCACTTTTATTACTGCTCATACTTAAAGTTATGGATTTTTCAAAATCCCGAATACTTAGCAACCTCATAACTTTCATAACATACAACTCATTCACTCATAGAACACAGTAGCAACCTCGTAGTAACGCCCTGACAACCACCCAGAACACAATAGCAACCACATACTGTATTTTCTAGAATATAATACACATTTTTCATCATCTGAAACATACTGGACTTAGATTCCTGTTATGGGATGGCTGTATACAAACGCGCGACGAAGAAGATGAACTAAAGTCTTTGTTAAATAACAGGGAGATAAATGGAAGAACAGAAATAGGTGTGGGATTAATTAACTAATGATCAGGAACACAGGTAAACGGGAACAGAAAGAAAAATAAACCTAAACAGAACATACACGTTACAGTACTCCCCCCTCCCAGAAGGCGCTGTAACTCATAATCCAGCTGTGGAGGGAGGGAGGGGGATTTGGAGGTGGGCTTGGAGCTGGTGACGGACAGGGACCAGGAAGAGTCGGTGGAGACAGATGGTGGGAGGAGCCAGGGTGGAGCTTTGGCTGAATGACTGGGACAAACCCGAGGACTGACTGACGGCGGTGGAAGCAGGGTGCGTGGAGTATCCGGCGAAGCGATGGGCCGACGGACCGAAGGTGGAGCTGCTGGCTCTCGGGACTGAGGCGGAGACGGGCTCGGCAGACCGGGGCGACGATGGAGGGAGTGGGGATGGAGAAGCCCGGTGGAGCGAAGGGATGGAGAGTCAAAGTCCATGGCTGAGCGATGACTGACAGGAACGAAGGACCTCGGAGGAGTCCTAGGACTGACGGTGGAGCCAAGGGAAAGCAGAGCCGGGGCGGAGCCGACAGGCTGAGGTGGAAACATTGGCCTGGAGGCCCGAGGTGAAGCCGGGGACTAAACCTCACGCCAAGCCACATGGAGGTAGCGCTGGGGACAGAGCCGAGGAGCTGGATGACACCTACGGAGCAGACGAATCCAGGGCACTGGGCATAACCAGCAGAGGAGATGGGACTTAGAAATCAGATGGGCATATCGGAGGAGGGAGATTTCTGGACAGATTTTTTGTGGAGTGAGGGAAAATAAAATACATGTTTACAGCATTTATGTCTCTAAATGTGTTTTTAATGGCATTTCACATTATTTCTCAATGTAATGATAAGATGTGATTTATACTCAGATGCACCTTACAGTTTTTTTTCTCTCAACAATGCAATTTTGACCCAGTGAGATATAAAGTCAGGTGTGACTTATTTCACAGAAAATACCATAGCCATTTGCTAACAACCACCCAAAACACCGTAGCAATCTCAAACCATCGAAACCACAAAGAACACCCCAGCAATCACATAGCAACGCCCTAAAAACTATTCAAAACACACTAGCAGTCTCATCGCAATGCCCTGGCAACACCTCAAAACACATTAGCAATCTCAAACCCTCAAAACCACCCAGAACACCCCAGCAATCACATAGCAACACCCTGGCAACTACTCAGAACACCCTAGCAATCTCATAGCAACACCCTGGCAACTACTCAAAACACATTAGCAATCTCAAACCCTCAAAACCACCCAGAAACCCCCAGCAATCACATAGCAACACCCTGGCAACTACTCAAAGCACATTAGCGATCTCAAACCTTTGACACCACCCAGATTACCCCAGCAATCACATAGCAACACCCTGGCAACTACTCAGAACACCCCTCCAATCACATAGTAACACCCTGGCAACTACTCAAAACACCCTAGCAATCTCATAGCAACACCCTGGCAACTACTTAAAACACATTAGCAATATCAAACCCTCAAAACCACCAAGAAACCCCCAGCAATCACATAGCAACACCCTGGCAACTACTCAAAGCACATTAGCGATCTCAAACCTTTGACACCACCCAGATTACCCCAGCAATCACATAGCAACACCCTGGCTACTACTCAAAACACCCTAGCAATCTCATAGCAACACCCTGGCAACTAGGGTGACCACCATCAAACAAACCAAATGTGGGCCGATTACTAAGTTTGTGTGGGACAATGTGGGACATGTTACCAACACTAAAACATAACCTGAAACTGTTATATAATGTCTATTTAACTTAATAAAAACATTTGTATTCTGCATTTCAGCTGATAAAAATACTTTGTTCTTCAGTCCCTTCCAGAAAACACCATTACATCACAATGTAACATAACATAACTTTATTTTACATGTCATTTAAATTCAACATCACTGAGCCCAAAGGCAGCAGGCATCATTTCAACTATTTTTTAAAAACAGTTCTGACCAGTCCAACTTAAGTCCAACTAAAATCCAACAAAATAATAATGCACAAATAAAATATAAAACAACATGAAATTAGTTTATTGACAGTTTTATATATTAAGAATATATTAAACCAAAAACTTTCATATTTTTAGAAAGGATGTGAATTAAAACAAGCACAGCAGGCAACAAGTTGATAAATTCTGTTAAATAAAAATGTTAATTTACAGAATTATCCATTTGTTTTCTGACAGGGAACACGTGGAACGAATCACCGCTCCACATTTTGATTGACAACTGTCACAACCTACTAGTGACTGTGTTTACTCCTTTCTTTTCAACCATTGGATAGGATTTTAAAAATGGCTGTTGTATTTGTACTTCTGTTGAAGCGCTGTTAAATATAGGTGAAAAACTATGCCGCAAAAATAATGAATAAAATGCTTTCTTAAAAAGGCAAAAGAACGCATACCTGTGTTCTTAATATGATCATTAAAAACAGGTGGTCACCAACACATTAGCAATCTTAAACCTTTGACACCACCCAGAACAACCTAGCAATCACATAGCAACACCCTGGCAACTACTCAAAACACCCTAGCAATCTCAAACCTTTGAAATCACCCAGGCCAGAACACCCCAGAAATCTCATAGCAACACCCTAGCAACTACTCAAAACACCCTAGCAATCACATGGCAATGCCCTGGCAACTACTTAAAACACCCCAGAAATCACATAGCAACACCCTAGCAACTACTCAAAACACCCTAGCAATCACATGGCAATGCCCTGGCAACTACTAAAAACACCATAGCAACCTCATAGCAACACAATGGCAGCCTCATACCAACACTCTGGCAACCACTCAGGTTGCAATGTCATAGCAACGCCCTGACAACCAACCAACTTGTGGTGAGTTTAGCATGGGCAAACACTTACATTTTTTAGAAGATGTAAAAATCTAATTAAACTTCAATTATTTAATATTTGGTGCCTAAAGAATAAAAATGTGCATGGCCTTTCATATTAAAATCATAGAGCAATCTTAAGTTGGAATCTTAAGAAACATAGTATTGCACAAACAACCCAAGATCAAACTGGGTAAGCGTTCTTGCACTTCAATTAGCACTAGATCTTGAGCTGGCATCAATGTGTGTGACTTCATGGAAAACGAAGAAGGCAATAAGAGGTTTGCTCTGTGATCCCTTGCATTTTAATGAGCCGATCATGTAGAGTCCTCAGGGAACAGACAGTAACACTATATTCCGGCACAACATGGACGCTAAAATACTAAACACAGGCGTGCTCAAAATCGCAAAGTCATCAGTCACGTCCAACTGAGATGTGAGGGCTCGGTTCACGTCCACTGACTAACTCTAGTTATTAATGCGCCATTACCAGCAGGTGAAGTAGGAAAACCGACCAAGGAAGAAACTGTTCGGGAAGAGCTGGAAATAACTGAAGAACACAGATAAGAGGACGAGAAGAAAATGTGAACTGGGAACAGGAGAAGAAGGAAGAGGACTCGGGTGCAATAGGGACAGACCAGGTGTGATGAAATAGTCATGAGGAGAGGCAGAGTCTAGCTTGAGTTACACCTGCCGGCCCTAAAGTAATGAGGAAAGAGCGAGAGGAGGGACGCCACAGAGATGGGGAGAAGAAGGAGAGATACAAGACGCTGGCAACGGCATTAGTGAAGTCTTGGGAGCGCTGAGAAGGTTTGTGTTTTATGTGTGGACTTTGCTTCTGTACTGACTTACAGTATATGCTTAGCTATTCTATCTTTGCTGGCTACCTTCTGCTAACACTAAAAAGTGCTTGCTAACTTTGCATGTTTGTGCTGTAAGCTCACGCCTCACACCGTAGTGTAGCTACAATTGCTTTTTTAATGTGTGTAGAGGTTAAATTGAGTTATTTTACATAGTTAACATCACTTGATTAGTTGCTTGAGCTCTGGCATAACATCCATCTAACCTTTAAGCCTCGAGGAACTTGTTTAACCCACAAGCTACATTAAAATATCCTGTTTCTGGTACAGATCCTGCTAAGATTGCACTTATCGCTGTATTTAGGAGTTAAAAGTCTCTACCTTCACCTTAGCGATGTAAATTATTCAAGAACACTTGGATTCCGTCACAATCTGCCAATCAGGGAGATTATGGTGATCCTGAACAAGCAGCTGCTGTGATGTGAATTTGTTCTTCGCTACTTGATGTATTGACGTTTTGAAGGGTCACCAGTCACCAGTGATCTACAACCAAATCAGGAAAATCAGATCCTTATAAATGCATTTTATGGTTTACATGCAAATCAGTAAAGGGGCAATGCAATAAAGTTTTCTCCTGACATCAAACCTTGTGCACAATATTTTTTTAAAAAAATACGGAACAGATATTTAGATGCAAAACAGAAAAGCAAAAATCTAATGTTTTTTTAATCAGGTTTCGCTTAAACCAGGAGATGCCCAAACTTTTTACTACAAAGCAGGATTGTAGTAAGTTAAAATTAAAACCATAAAAATAATTGATACATAAAATGAAATAAACAACTGAAATTAAATAAAGATTAGTTGCCAAAGCAATATCTCATTTTTATTTACCTTGACCTTAACTAAAAATTAATACATATTTAATAAAAAAAAATAAAAAAAAATAAAATCAGTTATAATAACACAAATAACACACAATGAAATCACTAAAACTTTAACTAAAAAAAAAATTATGGTCCTAATAACTATAATAGTATGTCAATGATAGTAAAACATACTGCTGTGGACCGAAGGTTAATGTTGCATTATATGCAACTATTTTATTTTCAAATTTACATTCAGAAATTTTTATTTATAATCTCTACATTTCAATAAGAAAATAAGTAAAAAAAAAAAAAAAAACTTAAAAAATAAATTAATAAGAAATTATGATATGCTTAAATGGCACGTTATTTCCCCCGTCTGTTGATATGGCATGGCAGGGGAAATCAAAGGTCATCATCAGTGGCCAAATGATTCAGGGATCTCTTTGGCTTAAACGGTTTACAAGCTTTCCTCGAATCAAGAAAACATTGAAGAACGGCATTCACATGACCTGGCACACATCTGTTTCTTAAGATCAGCATCATTCTCCTCGAGCTGCAGCTGGAGCTGAACACTATTTGAAATACGTCAATATGTTACTTGACCGTGTCTAATTCAGATAATGGATGAAGACAAAGACTCATTAGAGAGTGATGTACCATCTGCTTTAATCTACTACTAATAAACTGCACTGAAAACCAGGAACAGCCAGTAAAGGGTCCATTTTTATGACATCCACAAGTTCAGTAATTAAGTCAAAGTGTCAAAATTGAATCAAAATTGTTTAGCTACCATTAATAGCACTGTATAAATTTGCTACATAATTCCAAAGATAACATGAATTCAAAACCGAGCGATTGCCATGTGCACTGCAAAAATGTTTTTCTTTTTTTTAGAATTTGAACTGTGCTTTTCTCGTTTTCCAGTACAAATACTTAAACCTTCCTAAATGAAGATATTAGCATGAGAAGCAAAATGACAAAAAAATATCATTCGTCGTTTTTTGAAAAACGCATCAAAAGTAAGTGAGTTTATGTTTAATGGGGTAAGAAAAATAAAGTTATCTCTTTGAATTAAGTTTATTTTTCTCATCCCATTGGCAGATATTTTTTCTTGTTCACTGTAAGTTTAAGTTTAGGCCTGGTTTCACAGACAGGGTTTAGATTAAGCCAGGATTAAGCCTTAGTTTAATTATGACATTAAAGTAGCTTTTATAGGCGTTTGATACCTTGTAAGGGCCATTAGATTTGGATGAGATGCATTTGCATAATTTGATCTCTCTTTAATTTCTTTTCTTTATTTAACAGCTTTAAAATAAAGTGTGACCTCTGAGAGAGGACCTGAAGAACTTATCTGCAATCTGAAGGAGCGATCGTTACAGAACTGAAGTTCTCCGAGTCAGACCTAAAGCATGACTCGACTGGAACCGGCTCTCCAGCGCTCAGAAAGTCGCTCAGTGATAGAAACGCAGAGCAGGAGAGGAAGCGCCAACGCCAGCAGGAGAGAAAGCATCAGCATGAGCAGAAGAGAAAGTGTCAGCCAACACACAGGTGAGATTTACGCCGTATCATAATTACCGTAATTACACGAGGACAACGTTCTACTCGTAGCTTTTCACGTCCTCGGATCTGTGTGATTTGAGTGATCAACAGACAAAACCAAAACACATCAAGTAACAGTCATTATGCAAATGCCTTATTAATAAACGTAAAGTTTATTTAGTGGGACATTACGTAGATTGTATTAATTGCTGTGCAAGTTTAAATTGCAATGTATGCATTTTGCTTATATTCAAATGATTCTTGCAGTATTAAGACATAAACAATAGTCAATTACAGGAATTACTAAGCAGAAATATTACAAAATAGTAACTTAACAACATTTTATTGCTGAAGACGCAGCCATTTACAATAAAGATGTCGTTTTAAAAATCATAGCACACCACAACTATAACGATAACGACACAGAGGAATGATTTTGTTGGAATCACTTTCAGAACAACATTTTTCCAGTTGATGAATGATAAATAAAACCAAAACAGAATCCACCCAACTTTAAAGAGCTTGAGGAATTAAAGCGGCAAAAAATAATATTGCTTATAATAAACAGAACGATATTGTGCGTAGGTGTGGACTCTAAAATAGTTTTCGTTCTTAGTGTGAACGGGACTTCATCAGTATTACAGAGTATTTTGTCTTGTATGTGAAACAATCAATAAATAATAAGAGTGTGACGGTACATGTAGATATATTCGTACGGTGTGGACGTCACGGTTTGGTTCATGCAGTCGCACGATGAACACATTCAGTAACAGGGGATCCACACTCCAATCCAGAAGGGGGCGTGCGGCAATGCAACGCTGTTTGCTATCAGTAAAAAAAAGCAAAGAAGAAAAAAACAACTATCTATTGATATTTTTACATCTCTCAGCAAGTGTTTCAACTGCAGAAAGATATCAAAACAGCTTGAGAATGATATCGCACGTAAGATTACGTTTACGTCAGTTTACCGCATCAGGTTAGTTCACTAGAGAAATTAACTCTAGAGAGAAGCATTTCATACTATTATTAGCCTGTTCATTAGGTTTACTTAACCTGATGGTTTTACTGAATTAATAGTCTTGGTTATTTAATGTATGTTTAAATAAATGTGTCATGAAAACAAGTAATGACAGCCACTGTGTAAATGATTATATTTCACAAATGAATTGGAGTAGAAAATTAACTTTATAATTCGATTTAGAAGTTAATGCAAAAGCTGCCTTATGTGCAATTTACAGTACATGTTTTATTTATTTATTTGAGTGTTGATTATTATATCTAAAAATAAATAGCAACTGCATTTAATAATTTGGGCTCTGTTGTTACTTGTAACGTTTCATGTAATAGTAATGTGTAATCAAGCGCTCCCCATATAGTTTACAGCATTAACTAAATAACTATTTTATTATTATTATTTATTAACTATTTTATCCTTAAGAAAATTTAAATTTCAATAGAATTTACACATATACACACTTTGCAAAAAAAAAAAAAAAAAAACAGTTTAATAATAAAAAAACAACAACAAAAAAAAACAGAAAAAATAAGCAATAGTTTTCTCCCCCATCCTATACCGAACCGTGACTTCAATACCAAGGTACGTACCGGACCGTCATGTTTGTGTACCGTTACACCCCTAATAAATAATAATAAAAAAATGATCATACGTGGATTTATAATACGTTAATTATGTATGTGTCAATGCCTTGTCTTCCTCAAACAGAAACTAGAACAGAAACAGAACAAAGTGGTGGACGTGCCATTTTTAAGAGAGCCAATCGCTTCCTCTCACGAGACCGGGAACAAGAAGATGGCAGTCCTCCGTCTCCCTTGCGTCACTACGAGAGAGGCCACCCTCTTCCGGCCAATCACAGTCCAGAACGTAAAGCCGCCATCCCTTTCCGAAACCGTGACCTGGGCCTCCCATCCTATAGGAGGCGCACTGACAATTTCAGCGATGAGGCAATGAGCGGCCTCTCCCCCCAGCGACACATGTCCTATTCAAATTTCAGACGTGGAGACAGCCAATCCCGCGCAAGTCCTCGTTCCTGCAGCCCGAGATCTACGAACGTCTCGCCACAAAGGCGGGGGGAATCGCGAAGTTCGTCCCGTCGCCGAGGTTCAACAACGCACGGCCATCGCACATCCTCACAGCAGGCTTCTGGGAAATGCACTCCGTCACGAAGACGAGATTCGATAGTCACGCGCACCACGACCCCCTCGCGAAACTCAGGTACGAATAAATATGCAGACTCATTTAGCCCCGCCCACAAAAGAAGCCCCTCCCAGAGTTCTTACGGGCACAGCTTGGATTCTGAAAAGCTGTATAAGAATCTCAAGTCAATCGCGAGTTCGGCAGAGTCAGACGCTTCCGAAGAAAGGAACAGCTGGTCAAAAAGTTTACATTCTGATATGGAAATCGACGGCGATTATAACGAACGCAACCACAGCGGTCGCAGCAGTCGAAAGAGTGGTGGTGGTGGTCGCAATACTGGCTACAACAGCAGGGATTTCTCTCCAACCGGAGGCAATCGTGAAGTAAGTCGAAGTCGAAACGGTGGTGGTTATAATAGTCGCAACAGCAGAAATAGTGCTGGTACTTCAACACCTTATCGAGATTATGATGAACATGGTACTTTAAAAAGCAATTCAAAAAATAAAAATCGCAGGAATGGCGTGTATACCTCAGAAAAACAGTCCAGATCTGATTCGCGTCAATCGCTAAGCCCCACCCACTCCCGGCGAAGCCACACCCACTCACACCAAAGCCCCGCCCACTCCCCTATAAGCTCCACCCACTCTCCTCTAAGCCCAACTTCACCAGCATCAACACCAAATATCTCCCAATCAAGGCGGAGTCGGAATCCAGTTCCTACCCCTGATTTGCCCAAATCCCAAGCCTTAATTGCAGAGACGGAAAAGCCGGTCACTGATCGGAGCAGAAGCAACATCAGGCGGGGGTTGGAGGCGCTAATTCTCTCCGAAAACACCAGGTCTTCCAGCCAACCAGCAGTGCCAGAGATGACCATTGAGGACTATGTGATCATAGCAGATATTCCCCGATCGAAGCTGTACCCTGAGGAAGAAGAAGCAATAGTAGTGAGGAGGAGACCGCAGAGCAGGAGCCCACGCAGAGACAACCAACACAGGTCAGAGGTTTAAAGAGAGAGGGAGAGCGATACCGCTTTACCGCTGACATGGTGCCGGTGCCGTAGCCTGAGCAGATCATGCCTAATAACACCCTACACATCGTCTTTCAGCTCTCAAGCCAGTGAAAATACAGACCGTCTGGTTCTGAGAAAGCACCAGCACCATTTCAGTGGCAAAGGGGCATGAGCGAGTGAGTAAGAGACAGAGAGATAGAGAGAGAGATTTACAAAAAAATGTAAGATATAACATTAACAAAAGCAGCTAAAGGAGCGCAATGGATTTAAAAACAGAGTCTCAAGACGTGAAATAGCATCTTAGAAACACAACACTTGTTTAAAAAAAAAAAAAAAACTAATAAAAAAAAAATACAAACTTTACAATCAAACTTCACTCATGCATGAATTTGAAGACACCCATCAGGGTCAACATCGCTAATACATTTGTTTATGCCCCATTTACATCTGAAAACATCCAAGTCATTAACCAACTTGTAATGGCTAAACACTATATTGACAGGGGATTTTATTTACCGCTTTAACACTGCAAACGCATCAGTTAATCCACCATCATTCAATTTTCCTTTACGTGAAAAACAAATTGCCATTTTAGCTTGCCCAAATAATTTTTTTTGTTATAAAACATGAACATGAGAGAGAGAGAGAGAGAGAGAGAGAGAGAGAGAGAGAGAGAGAGAGAGAGAGAGAGAGTGGAAACCCTGTCAGTAAAATTTGCTTCTTCTTTCTGTGGCTAAAGCTATGGGGATGGGAGATATGGTGATGATGAGCATGAGGTTTCAGAAGAGCGAGGCAGAGGACGAGAAAGAGAAAGAGGAAGAGACCGCAGAGAGAAAGAGCGGAGACGTCCAGACAAAGAAATAGGAGGGTCATCATCAAAGACCAACAGCACTACATCAGGCCATTCACAGGTGCTGGGGTTCACAAAGCTTCAAACACTTCCTTTTCTCATTGGTTTCATTCACTGTCTACTCTGCTGAATCTGCAGCATCATCCTTAAGAAATCCCAATTGACTTACACTGACATCTGAGACATATTTGAGAGTGGAATATTATGGAGATTTTGGTGTGGGTCGGTATGTAACAACCCAGCAAGCAATAGCCGTCATTTCACGATCTAGGTTAACCATAGACCCGATATAGTCCAGCTATGAGTGACAGCACTTCAAGCCAAAATAACCTTGAATTTGGTTACATGTCGGTTTTGCCAAAATAACTTGCGAAATCATGTAAGCAAAGTAAACAGTGATTACAAGGTGTTTGGTTTCATTTCTTTGTTATCTAATTGAAGACTAGTCTATAATTGGGCTATGGTTTAGACTTCTATAAAATTTTCACTGACAGCCCAAATTTTGCCTTGTTTTAGCCTAGACGTCAGAACTGAGTGTTTGGACGGCTATTAGACGTCTTTTAAACACAAAATTGCTTGCTGGAAACCAAGCAACCACCCAGAACCTAATAACTGCATAGCAACACACTAAGAAAACACCAAGAACACCAACACAAAGTCACAAAACACATAGCAATGCCCTGCCAACCACCCACAACAATGATTCCTTGAGAAAATAAATAAATAAATATAGCTTATTAATTTTGCTGAGTCAGTATCTCTCTGAATATGTTCTCAGAGGTCCAGTAAAAAAGCAGAGAACATTAGGATGGTAAACGGAGGACACAAAGTACAGCCCCCTCAGATGCAGGTAAAGTCACATACAGTCACCGCCACTCGTTTACCAACACTGAGGTATTCAGTTTCTAGTCCAGAAGCAGGTGTTTATGCTCGCAGGACGGACGAAAACGCACTTTTGAGCTACTAGACAGAAATAACATTATATTTAGCGCTAGATACAGACGTTTTAATGAAGTTATGAGAGGATTTGAAGCTTAAATTATACTGAGAGAAGCTGTAGTGTACAGTTTAGTGGTAATGTGTCAAACCGCGAGCTGCTGCTTAGTTCGCGGAAGCTTGAGGTCACATGACCAGCTGTTAGAGATGCTTGTCTTGTCTAGTCACGCAGGGATAATTTAACGTGTTTGTATTTGACTATTTAATAAGCCATACTTAAGTGCGTAAGCTATTTAAATTAGCGCGAATTTGTTTTGTGAATTTGTAAGTGCAAATACGCAGTTTGATGACACAACGTACTAGCTAGAATTGAGCAACTAAACCAGTTTCTTCCCTATTTCATGCCAACAACCGGATACCCATGTCGGTAAGTCTTTAAAAATGTATGTAATTGTTGAAATACTTGTGAATGATCCATTCACGCGCTCGTCCCTCCTCGCGCGCGCGACTGGAATGTCTCGTGCTCAGGATTACTGTGTCCTGGAATGTCACACTGTTGCTCTGAAACATTCATACTGTAACTGTAGACGTTGAGTTGATTATACACATCGAATTGCTTATGCATGCACTTGTTTTAACGCAACTGGTTCTATTTTTTATAAGCTTGACCTTCTGAACTGTAAAAAGGGATGGATGTATTTGCTGGATGAAGATGAAGAGGTAAGGAGACAGGGCTTTCTTTGAACTTGATCCTTTGAATGATGTTGCATGACCGATCTGTCTACGTGACTTCCTATTTTAACGCTTACCAATTTCCCCCTAATTTGTAATTATTTTATGACATTTTTATGAACTTGTATTATTTAACAGACTATGTAGGATAGTTGTGCTTTATTGTTTGGGCTTTTTAAAGGCGATTAAACATAGTGAAGAAAATGAGAAATGGTGCTCATTTACAGAACCTAAGATATACGTTCTCTTATATTTACCTTCCCTTAGGGTCAGAGAGATTTTGCTTTGTTTGTGTTAATGCATATAGATGTTTGACATACTTCTGTTTAACTGCAGTGGAGGAAGCACTGGTTTGTGATCACTGATTCAGAACTGAGATACTATAGAGACTCTGAAGCTGAAGAGGTGAGCGACCGTCAGTGATTATTAACTAAAGATGTACAGATAGCGCTTGAGGAAATAAACATGAACATGGTAAAATGTGTAAATGGAACTGAGAGTGCTATATTTGTAATAGTATCTGAGAGCATTATCTGTAGGCATGGCAGATAATTAATAATAATAACTATCCTGAATTCTTTTTGTTTTTCACTTTGGTAGAGAGATGAGGCAGATGGTGAGATTTATTTACGTCACTGTCTGCAAGTGGAGGAATATGATGCCGACAAAAACTATGGGCTTCAGCTGCATGTGAGAACTTGCCACAAACGTTTTTAGAGGTCAAAACTCAAGAATATTCCTAAAGTGTCCCAAATCTCTCTGATTGGTCTGCAGATGCGCGATGGACTGGTGACGCTGTCAGCGATGACCTCCAGGATCAGGAGGAACTGGATCGACACGCTGAGGAGGAGAATCTCCTTCAGGGATTCAGCTGAAAGCATACAGTATGATCAAACTGAGGGGCATACAAAATGCAGAGAATCAATTAAATTTCATTTTTAGTTAAGAGAATAAATACTATTTTTAGGGGTGTAATTTCATGACAATTGAGCATGTATTATAGTACACAATGGTATTTGCTACGATGTCCTAAAAAAATATGCAAAGCAAATCTAAATAAAAGAAGTCATTGACAGAGCATCTAATGAGTTTGATCATTTAAAATGAATAATGAGAATTACAAACAGTCTTAAAAGATTTTGGGGAGGGGCGGGGAAATTATGGTTAATTGTCATGAAAATGATGTCAGAATGTAAAATTTGACTTAATATTTCTTAATCTCTTTGAAAAAAGAAATATAATAATAGAACAAATCTTAGACCTAATTGTGTGCCAAATACAATTTCTGTTTTTTTTTAGTTTTTTTTTTATTTCAGGTTCATGTTTTTGTGATATTCACCCATAGAGAGTTTATTTGGATATTCAAAACATATAAAAAATCCATAATAAAACATGGCTATATTAAAAGTCCCCCTGAAGTCAATAATTGTATCCCTTAAAACTCATCTTTGATCACCAAATTTACATAATAAAACTTTTTTTCTTTGAAAAAAAATTCATCATGCCTTAAAATAGCTTGAATGCAACTCTACACCTTTGCCTTATTTAGTAAATGCAGAATATGCAAATGAACCCCGCCTCCACTCACTCACACCAGCTCAGAGATCCACTTGTTGACGATCACACGTTGATCTGATTGGTTAGTTTGTGACGTCAGAAACACCAGCGATTTCAAACCGTGTTTTTGAGATTGTCTTTGGTTCACTGCAGTTTTAAGCAGAAATACTCACCAATGCTGTCAAATTATGAATTTACTCATGGCTTGTCTTAAAGCACATTAAAAACACCACAGAGACATATAAACGACATTAAAAACTGGATTTTCACCACAGGGGGACTTTAAGGTAATCTAAAAGATTTTGCTTCGGACTTTTTCAAACTGAAATAACCATGATTGATGTCCAAGTGGAGCCGGTTTGAGGTTTGAATCGCGTTTTTGTTTCCTTGTAATCAGGGAGTTGATTTCTCTCTCTGTTCTCAGACACGCAGACAACAGTGACATCAGCGACAGAGAGAACTACAGTTCCCAGAATGCACCATCCCGAACCTCTCCCGCACCCCATGACCCAGGATCAGATGTCGCCAGTCCATGTCAAGATCACAGCGACATGACGTCCTCACCTTTGACCAATCGAAGGGAGGCGGGCGAGGGCCGTGACCGAGATCAAGAAAGACGTCTGGAGGACCGAACCAAGTGGTTCCAGGAGGGAATATCCGACAGGGAGGGCGAGGACCCCTGGGTAAAGGTGGAGTTGAAGAAAGGTGCCACTCCGGTGATCCCGACTAAGACTCAGGTTCCCAAAACTCAGACGGTGCCAGACATCGAGAGAAAGTGGGCCGACTTTGAGCAGCTTCCAATTGGATTGAACAAGTCACCTGTTGGTTCCCAGAATCCACAAGCGACAAATGAGGTGCTTCAGCGAGAGGTGTGTTTTTGTATCATGGTTGATGTAGTAATGGGATTTAGGCAACGTCCTTGCAGAGGTGGAAAGTAACTTAAAGGGTTAGTTACCCTTGAACTAACCCTTTAAGGTTACACTTTATTTTACAGTGTCGTTGTTACATACAGTATGTTACATGTACTTACCATAGTAATAACAGTAAATTATGCATAATTACATTCAATTAACTCTCAACCAAAACCTAATCCTACCCTAACCCTATAGTAAGTACATGCAGTTAATTATTATTACTCAGTACTTAAATATATAATTACTCTGTAACACAGATACCTTAAAATAAAGTGTAACCATAACTAATTACAAATACTTTCGATACAGTACTTGAGTAGATTTTAAAATTTCTTATATAATTATATAATTAAATTGTGGTACTTTTACTTTTACTTGAGGTGAATAAAAAATTATGTATTAAACTTCGCTAGGCCTCTGGCCTCCAGTAGGAATGAAACAGAAATTACATGCGCATTTTTAGCGCTCCATTTTGCTAACATCGCCTCATTTTGGATAAAAAATAGAAAAATATACTGAAGTACTTTGCTAAAAAGCTGCTCAAGTTACTACATTACAAACTACTTATTTACTCTTACTTGAGTCATATTATTTTCCAGTATTTATTTTTTTATATATATTTTTTAAATAATTGTTTTTATAGTTTTACAATATCAAAACCGTGGTACAGGTGTTTCATGGCGGCATATACAATCATCCATAAACTGGTAGTTCAAGGATCGGGTGAAGGGTAATAGCAAAAAAAAAAAAAAAAAAACAAGAGTCAAGAAATAAAGACATTCAACTTACATTCTCAAGAAATTTCCACAGAGGGGACCAAATACGCCAGAAATCATTAGACCTCCGGCGTAAATCACAAGTTCGTTTTTCTAAAGGAGGGAAAATAGCGATTTGATTCATCCACATATTAACAGTGTGGACATGTGGAGTGGACCACAACAGAAGTATACATTTTCTCGCTAAGTAGGTACAAAGATGTACAACACATTCTAGATCATGGTTGAGAGGTGTAATTCATTTTCCAGTACTTCTACTTGTACTCAAGTCAATTATTTTTGAAGTAGCAATACTTTTACTTAAGTACAATTGTTTAGTACCCTTTCCCTTGTTAGTCCTGCAACGTTTAGCAAGCATCATCTTCATGTGTGTGTGATCTGGACGCATTGCATTGGTCAGGTGGTGTCTCTGAGGCAGCAGATCGAGGCTCTTCGCGAGGTCCGTGTGCCGGCCGGTGTCGGGGGTCTCTGCGCTCCTGACGCGCCCTGCGCTCTGAGACTGGAGCAGATGGAGAGAGAGCACAGAGAGAGAATGAACGAGATACACAACGAGCACGAGAGAGAACGCAGAGAGATGGAGAGAGACAAACAGAGACTGCTGCAAGAGGAAGCCAAAAATACTGTTCAATGTCAGTATGGGCCACAGAACACCACTGGGTCACATATGGGTGACATAATCCCACAGACAAATTATTCTAAAATAATTTATAATGTTGCAAAAGATTTCTATTTCAAATTAATGCTGTTCTTTTGAACCTTCTATTCGTCAAAAAATCCTTAATAAAATGTCTTCCACAAAAATATGATGCTGTTTTCAGCATTGATAATAATAGTAAATGTTTTTTGAGCATCAAATCCTCATATTAGAGTGATTTCTGAAGGATCATGTGACACTGAAGACTGGAGTAATGATGCTGAAAATTCAGAAAATTGATCACAGGAATAAATTATGTTTCAACTTATATTCACTTAAAAACAGTTATTTTAAATTGTAATAATATTTCACAATATTACTTACTGCGTTTTTTATCAAATAAATGCAACCTTGGTGAGCAGAAGAGAATTCTTTCAAAAACATTGTAAACCCCAAAATTTCAACTTGGGATGAACCGATATGAAATTTTTTAGCCGAGACCGATAACCGATAATTCTTTATATTTGAAAGCCGATAATCAATATATTGGCCGATAAATCTAAATCAAATTTTTCGATCATTTTTCAGACCCTGATTACAAAAACAAAAGTCTCACCCTTAAAATCCATGTCCCAAGCACACAATTATAATGATGTTCTCATTATGATTTTATGTAGCCTATGCACGTTGAAATGCATTTTTCTTTTTTGAAGTGCTTCCAATCTTATTTCAAGCAATTCAAAACCATCATGGTGAACAGTGCGTGTCTCAGCGGAAGGAAATAATACATTGGCTTTAATCATTTTCTTAGCCAAATTTTCTTATCGGGCCGAAAACAATAACATTAAAAATATATTTATATATTTATCGGCCGTATACCGATACGGTGGCTGATATATCGTGCATCCCTACTTTCAACAGTAGCGTCCATCCCCCAAAAAATCTAGTGCTTAAATTGAGTGATTTTGATGTACGACCGGGTGAGAATTCAGTATGTTCATTTCAAATACTAATACTTTTTTCATCTTTATTCATGCAGCTATGGAGGCTCTGAGGAAATCTCACCAAGAGGAGATTGAGAGACTGAAGGTTCATGGAGGAGGAGGAGAAGAGCCAACAGACCCCTCGATCAAACAACAGCTGTACGTCCACAAGTTACTCATAACACTCAATCAAATCACTCAAACCTACACAGTCTGACAAGGAAACACCACCAAAACTGCTCTAAGCTCATTTTAGCACGCTGAACTTAGCAGAAAACATGTTGAAAATCCACCTATTTAGCAACATAATCCTTTGCAAAATAAGGTGCTTTTGCACTGGAGGAATGTTTTCACACTTTTGACTATTGACGCAAGTACCTGCTTTTTGGCGTGTTTGGACCGCAGGAACTGGGAACTATTTTAGTTATAAGAATGCCTTTTGAAGGGAATAAATCAGCTCCTAATTCAGTGTCTAACCCACCACTATAGGAACCATAAGTTTCATTTCATTTTATTGTTTATTTTTACAGGGACAATGCACAATTAAAAATAATTGCACCAGAATTAGCTAATAGCTAATTTACATCTGCTGTCCCTGGGCAGGTAAACAAATAAAATAACATACAATATTACATATACACCACATAAAACATCACAATACATATGTCCAGGAATGTAAGATTTACAAAATCAGTATATAAAACAGATAATTTACAACACGGTCATTAATGGTTGCAGATTTGTTCTGATAGTAGCCAGTACTTAAGCTTGTTTTTAAAAATTAAGAAGCTATCAATACTTCGGATGATTATGGGTAAGGAACTCCATATCCATAAGTGACGTAAGGATACGCTGATTGGCCGAACGCAGGCCATACGAAACACTGGCACCCGCCAACTACTAGTCGTCTAGTTGACTTCAATAATCTGCCATGATGCTTTAAGTTTGAAGTCGACTAGTTGCCGATCATGGCCTATAGTGGATGCAACAAGATGAGAAATCTTTGAAGTCCACTTTTACGCTCTGTTTCCAACAGTTAAAATGACAAATAAATGCATAGCACTCTGAGAGCGCTCCACAAGATGTGTTTGATTATACCATCTGGACGCTCATAACTTTTCGGGTGAATGCACGTTTTAAACAGTTTATTGTACACGTAAGTTAAAGGGTTAGTTCACCCAAAAATGAAATTTCTGTCATTAATTACTCGCCCTCGTGTCGTTCCAAACTCATTAGATCTTCGTTCATCTTCAGAACACAAATGAAGATATTTTTGATGAAATCCGAGAGGTTTCTGATCCCTCCTCCAAGGGCAGTGACGTTATTACCACTTTCAAGGCCCAGAAAGGTAGTAAAGACATCGTTTAAATAGTCCATGTGACTACAGTGGTTGTTATGAAGCATTATTCCTCCACTCCACCTCAATGTTATTGCTCACGTGAACAGCTTCAGAGGCTGATGCGGAAGAGAAGAAATTGTTGAATAAAGTTGTTATTTTTGTTTGTTTTTGCGCTCAAAATTATTGTCGTTGCTTCATAACATTAAGTTTGAACCACTGTAGTCACATGGACTATTATAACCATGTCTTTACTACCTTTCTGGGCCTTGAAAGTGGTAATAACGTCGCTGCCTATGGAGGGATGAGAAACCTCCCGGAATTTCATCAAAAATATCTTCATTTGTGTTCCTAAGATTTGTGTTCCAAAGATTTGTGTTCCGAAGATTTGTGTTCCGAAGATTTGTGTTCCAAAGATTTGTGTTCCGAAGATTTGTGTTCCAAAGATTTGTGTTCCAAAGATTTGTGTTCCAAAGATTTGTGTTCCGAAGATTTATGTTCCGAAGATTTGTGTTCCGAAGATTTGTGTTCCGAAGATTTGTGTTCCGAAGATTTGTGTTCCGAAGATTTGTGTTCCAAAGAGTTGTGTTCCAAAGAGTTGTGTTCCGAAGATTTGTGTTCCAAAGGTTTGGAACGACACGAGGGCGGAGTAATTAATGACAGAAATGTCATTTTTGGGTGAACTAAACCTTTAATCGCCGTTCTAAATGAATGAGCTGAATGATATTGTGAACAATACACCCAAATAACTACATCTGAATTATAAATGATAAAAGTTATTCATTTCATTCACATATTTATACATTGTATTACAACTAAATGAGACTTTACACCATTCTCAACAGAGACAAGCTTAGATGCATTGTAACGCACACACACACACACACACACATACACAGACGGTAGCTCACACATCACGAGCACACACAGAAACATTCATGTATTGTCAAGACTGTTCTGTGATTTATCAATAAAATAGCTTAGAAACTGAAAGGTTCTAGCATATATTTCTTAGTAACTAAAACCCACAGCTTCACTATTAGTAGAGAGACGCAACCAGGTAGAATAATTCACATGCTAATCTTTACTGTGCTACTTTATCTGTATCCGAGTTAGAACGTGAAATCTGACGAAATATAACGACCCAAAGACAAATGAACTGATAAAAATAAGCTGTTATGTAGGAGCGCTGTGTCATATCTGTGCACAAGGCGACCCGTGTTCAAGTCTCAGCTTGAGGTTCGACTTTAAAAAAATCCTTCAACCCCTACCAACTACACTCACAGTGTTCGAAAAAAGACGTCAGATTTGATGCATGTTCACAAACCCTTTATATGCAGTAATCCTGCCTGAATCCATCTGATTTAACCCTGTGCCGTATGAAAAAATAGTCTTTGTTTGAAATGGAACAGTTAATGAAATGCTGGATGTTTGCTGTGTTGGATTCAGTTTGAAATGGTCTAAAAAGTCGAGACGAGAGTGTGTTGCATGCTAGAAAAGCCCAACATCTTGTTAAATATTTGACCGGGATGATGATATTCTCAAGGGATGTCGATAATTAATACTGTATACAAGTTCTCATCTGTGCCGTGATTCCTCTCTCGCGCCTCAGAGACTCCGAACACAAGAGCGTCATTTACTCTGAAAAGCGGCAGGTGTTTGATTGACAAGAATCGATTGATCACTCAGTTAATCGATGACTGGGTCTGTGTGTCCATCAGCCACGAGTCGCTCTCTCTGCAGCGGGAGCTGGGCGGCCTGTCCGAGCGTTATTCCCAGCAGTGTGTGGAGCTCATCCGCGTCCAGGACAGCACCGAGGAGCGAGACGGGGCGATCCGACAGAAGGAGAGAGAGATGGAGCAGCTCCGCCAGGAGAACCAGGTAGACCGGAAGTGGGATGAGAGGAATGAGGCCATTGGAAGATACACAATACACCATGTGAAACTAAAATTTAAACTTCTAGCGTCCCCAAATTTCAGATAAGCCAATTAAAGGGTTACTTCACCCAAAAATTATGTCATTAATGACTCTCCCTCATGTCGTCCCAAGCCCGTAAGACCTCCGTTCATCTTCAGGACACAGTTTAAGATATTTTAGATTTAGTCCGAGAGTTTTCTGTCCCTCAATTGGAAATGTATGTCCGGTATACTGTCCTTGTCCAGAAAGGAAATAAAGACATCATCAAAGTAGTCCATGTGACATCAGTGGGTTAGTTACAATGTTTTGAAGCATCGAAAATACATTTTGGTCCAAAAATAACAAAAACTACGACTTTATTCAGCATTGTATTGTCTTCCGGTTCTGTTGTCGATCCGCGTTCACGAGTCCGCAGTGACGCCGCTGACGTAAGACGCTGCTGACGTGTGTCTGGTGCGTCCGTGTATTCGGGTTCAAATAAATATGGCTGGGCAAATAAATGCAAGTCTTCCTCTGTGTGGAAATCCTTAGACATGTTTGCGAAGATTGTTTTGTTTACAGCGTGCGTCTCCCTCAGACTGTGAACGAAGCTCGGGCGCACCAGACACACGTCAGCGGCGTCTTACGTCAGCGGCGGCACTGAACGCGGATTTTGTTATTTTTGGACCGAAATGTATTTTCGATGCTTCAAAACATTGTAACTAACCCACTGATGTCACATGGACTACTTTGATGATGTCTTTATTTCCTTTCTGGACAAGGACAGTATACCGTACATACGTTTTCAATGGAGGGACAGAAAACTCTCGGACTAAATCTAAAATATCTTAAACGAAGATGAACGGAGGTCTTACAGGCTTGGGACGACATGAGGGAGAGTCATTAATGACATAATTTTTGGGTGAACTAACCCTTTAAATAATGCATGATACACACATTAGTGAGGATCCAACCCGGATCTGAGACTAACTGGACCAAAAAACGTAGTCTTCCTGGGACGTTCGCAGATACTAGGAAATCATAATTATGACATGATTTTGGTTAAACTAATATGGACTGTTTTTACTTTTCTGGCAAACACAGGAAGCTTTTTTTACTTCTAGTGTGTGTAACTGACGCTTTATGTATTTTATCAATCACACGCTGCTACAAAGAATGATGGGAAATGTACACTAGTGTTCAAAGGTTTGGGGTCGGTACGTTTTTGAAAGACGTATCATGTTCAGCAAGGCTGCGTTATGTTGATCAAAAATACAGTAAAAACAGTAATATTGTAAAATATTATTACAATTTAAAATAGCTGTTTTCTATGTGAATATATTGTAAAATGTAATTTATTCCTGTGATCAAAGCTGTATTTTCAGCATCATTACTCCAGTCTTCAGTGTCACACGATCCTTCAGAAATCACTCTAATATGAGGATTTGATGCTCAAGAAACATTTCTGATTATTATTAATATTGAGGATTATTTGATGAATAAAAACATTCAAAAGAACAACATTCATATGAAACAGACATATTACACTATAAATGTTTTTACTGACTTTTTTGATTCATTTAATTCATCCTTGCTGAATAAAAGTAAGAAGAAAAAAATCTGACTGACCCCAAACGTTTGTACAGTGACATTTATTCTTTCACAGTAAACAAAATCCATGCAAACTGAATGTACATAATACATGTCACAATAATACATAATACAATAATACATGTCATTATTCACACTTGGGCTGATTCAAATGCCGAAACAACCTAGTTGTTTCCGTATATTATGGTAATATTTTAACATCTCTTTACCTTCCTTACTCGAAAAGTAGGAGCTTAAAGAAAATATCCCACTAGTAATTAATTATGGTGACATTCAGGTGTGCTGATTTCATAAACGCGCTCATTTAGACATCACATTTCATCCTGTGACTCAATCCATCATGTCATATATTGAAATCTAACACAGAGCACCTTTAAATTTTCAACGCACGCGCGTCAGTTATTCAGAGGGACAGAGCGACTGATTTCAGCGTGTGTGATAGGTCTCGACACACAGCATCCTGTTTCATTGTTCTCAGAAGAGACCGACTGTCGGTGTGAGTTTTCTTCATGGACCCAGGACTAGTTTACTTATGCTAGCCAGAGTTATTGTCACCAAACAAACGCATGAAACACAAACGGACGCCTCACTGTCAGTGTGTGAATGAGCAAGGCTTCTTGTGTGGTTTTTAGCTTGGATGTGTCAAAATCACATTTCCTCTTCCTGTACACACAGGAACTGCAGGCGCGTCTGACGGAGGAGATAAGTCTCATGCGATCCTTCATCACAGGTCAAAGGTCAGGAGTTGTTCCCCTCGGCAGCTACGAAAGGAGCACCTCCGAATTAGAGGTGAGGCTCTGACCTTCGACCCGTAGATTATGTCTTCATGATAATTCAGAGAGAAGTAGAATATTCTAATTAATGCAAATTAAATCAGCATGTAAATCATGTAAATATTCACTACTGTTCAAAGGTTTTGGGGTCATATTAGAGTGATTTCTGAAGGATCATGTGACACTGAAGACTGGAGAAATGATGCTGAAAATTCAGCTTTGATCACAGGAATAAATGACATTTTAACATATATTCACATAGAAAACACTTATTGTGAATTAGAAAATATTTTCACAAAATTACTGTTTTTACTGTATTTTTGACCAAATAAATGCAGCCTTGATGGAGCAGAAGAGACGGTAACACTTTATAATAACTACACGCTATTAATCATTATTTAAACATTAGTAAACAGTTAATTCATTATTTACAAAGCATTAACAAACATTAATAAGCAGTTTATAAATACAGCTATAAATGCTTTATTCTTGATTTAAAAGCATATCTATAATGTGTTTAATAATTGTATTTTCATACTTTATTAATGATCAATTTATCATTTCTAAATGAAGTATTGCATTGTTTATAAACCAGTTATTTAGGAGTTGTCAGTGGATCTATTTAAATGTATATTTATAATATATTATTATTCAGACATAGTAATGGTTACTTAGTGTGTTAATAAATGCTTTATTAACATGTATTTCTACTGTAATTCAGGGTTAATTAGGGTAGTTATAAAGCATTTAGTAGTGGTCAGTTAACTATTTTTGTGAGCTCATGTAAAGTGAGGACTAGTTATACCTTGTAAAGCATTTACAAAGGAGATTTAAAGGCTGTAAATATTTCTATGTTCTGTATCACTGTGTTGTGCTTGTTTCATTTTTCTGTTTAGAAGAGAACTGAGTATTTAAATCTCCTTTATAAATGCTTTACAAGGCATAACTAGTCCTCACTTTACATGAGCTCACAAAAATAGTTAACTGACCACTACTAAATGCTTTATAACTACCTGAATTTACTCCATTTACTTACACTTTCTAAGTGATCTTATGAGCAACTGACAACTCTTAAATAAATGGTTTGTAAATAATGATATGCTTCATTTAGAAATTATGAATTAATCATTAACAAAGTATGAAAATACAATTATTAAACACATTATAGACATGCTTATAAATCAAGAAGCATTTATAGCTGTATATATAAACTGCTTATTAATGTCTATTAATGATTTATAAATGATGAATTAACTGTTTACTCATGCTTAACTAACGAGTAATAGCGTGCAGTTATTATAAAGTGTTACCGAAGAGACTCTTTCAGAAACATTAAAAAATCTTACCGACCCCAAACTTTTGAACGTAGTGTAATGAATTAAGGCAGAGTAGATAAATTGATGTAATTGTAAGAAATTTGCTAATATATCAAAAGTTACTAAAACTCAAAAGACTGTCGTTAGATGCTCAACACTGGTTTAGTCGTATATTTGATACTGTACGCAAAGAATAATCAATAACAAACAAGTCAATTCACTACCCATCAAAAATATGCTAAAATAGATTAGGAAAAAACACACAAGAATTGATCGCACCTAATACTGTAATCCTCCATTTTGTGTCCAAAAATTATCCACTACATGATTAATCCACAAAAAATACTTATAAATCCCAGATTGTAAATTAAATTATATTCCTATATAATCCATTTAGGAGGAAATAAATATTCAAGAGGCCTATTTCCTCATGGCTGTCACCTTCGACCCAGTTTCCTCTTTCATATAACCCTGATTAAAAGTCCTCTGGTGTTTAGGAATCAGTAGAAATGTCTCCAGACATCACACCATCCAGTAGAAGAACATAGGCTCATTTTTAAGTTTGAGGGGTGAGATTGAAGGTGCCTTTAGGGTCCAGATGGTGTAATTATGACATCAACCAGCAGGGGCTAATTGACCATCCTAACCATCAGCCAAACCTCGACTCCGTCATTATCGGTCATTATACGTCAGATTTTGGGGAAATGCATTTAATAACCTGGGATTTCCACTCCACTTTGCATTACTGTGTTTTAGAACATATAACGCATACTGTAAAAAGAGTGTGTAGTGTGGCTTGTACTGGAGCGTAGAGACACGTGAGGTGGATGACATCATCAGGGGCGGGGCATGTGATGTGTGATCTGTGGGCAAACGCTGCCATCTATTGATCATACGAGTAAATAAACCATTGTTATTTTGCAGATCCATGTTTAGCCATAATAAATCCTTAAATAGTGTCGGTGGTTTATAAATTATTAATGATAAAACTGGTTTGGGTGTTGTTGACAAATAATATTGACATTGCTCGGCTCCACACACACATATATATATATATATATATATATATATATATATATATATATATATATATATATAATTGAAAGATTATATTTTAGGTGCTGTGATTGGTCACTATCTTTTTTTTTTGCTCTAATAGTGTGATACATTAATTTTTACGAGGACAAAATGTAGATTCTTGATTAATTTGAAGTAAAAAATGAATGAATATTTGTATCAGAATTGGAGAATTGGTTTAGATTCTGTATCCGTTTGCAGATGTTGCTGAAAGTGAAGGAAAGTGAGGTGGATTATCTTCACAAGGAGATCAGCTGTCTCAGGAAAGAGGTCCAAACTCTAACTAAGGTACAAATTCAGCATTAAATCAAAATACTATCCATTATTCACGCTTATTACAAAGAAAAAACTTTTAGATTGATGGATTCGGCCATGAATAATTGATTGTTGATAGTAATATTGTTGTATGTTCCTGCAGGAGAATGAAGCGCTGAGTGAGCGCTATAAGGAGGTGTATGTGGAGCTGAGTGAATTAAGGGGCCGCAGTGAGAGAGACATCAATGCACTTAAAGAACACCTCAAACTCACTGATGCTGCGCTGGAGGAGGGGCGTCTCCTCGGCAACAGCAGAACCGGCCAATGAGAACACAGCAGGAGATCATAAGATGGAAACTTCAGTGTAACATTGGGATGCGTCGGATTCGCTTACATACAGGATGTTGTGTTATTATGTGGAGGTCTTTTCTTGGTTAACTTAAAAATCATATTCTTTAGAAATGACAATGGTGCTAAAAATTTATAAATATTCCATATTCTTAAAGCAAGATGTATTTTAAGTTAAACACAATAAAAAGTGCCTCTGTTGGACTTTCTAAGTGTGTGAAAATGTATGAATCTTAATGTAGAGTCCAGTAAAAAAACTCTCTAACTCTCACACACACTCATAAACATACACACTCACTCAAACTAACTCACTTACTTACTCGACACACTCTCTCACGCACACACACACTTATATTACATTACATATTTAACAAAAACACAACGAGCAACTTAACATTCAATCAATTTATTAAATAGAAGAGAGGCTATTGATGAGGACAGCCTCAAATCATATTGTCTTGGACAATGTTTTGAAACCTAAAAATAGCATTAAACGTTGGCTTCTAGACATGTTTAGTGTAATGTGGGAAATTGAACACTAGAGTGTGTTGACAATCTTTATTATTGCATAAATATATATCCTGTTCATCTGCATCAGGCACCTCTCAGAAGATCTGCAGACCGCTGGAGCGAAACCTGCACAAGAACATAAAAATCTGCAACCACATACACACAATATATTAGTAATACATAACACAATATAAAGATATAAGTCTACCTTCGCTCAGTCGTCATCATCATCATCATCTGGGACGAAGATCTCATGTTCCTCCAGAAGAGCAGCGAAATTTTTACTGATCAGATTACCAACATAGAGGAACGGAATCACCACTATAAACATGCGGGTCAGACCGAACGGGACCTGGAGAAATATTACAGAAATATATCAAATTATACCTAAATTAATAATACTAATATACGTGCATATTGAGACCTTCACAATGAATCATTTGGCGTTTAAAAAAAATTTTTTTATATATATATATATATAAAAACATTTTGTATACGGTACACGGAAAACACAGTCGATAAACTGACATATAAATAATTGATTTTTAGAAACAGCCGTCACGTCACGAAATACACTTCCTCTTTTGATAAAATATGTGCCGCTCCAGCAATATGATTGGCCATCAGTCATGTCAATCAAGCCATTCTTATTTTTCATTGGCTAGGAAAAAGCCCTACCCTGGTTCCAACGTATCCTTGGGAGCCTCCAACTGAAATGCTTAGACATGTATAAACTCACCTTATCTGGTTTAGGAAGGACTCTCCCCGTTGTGGATGACACGGCGGTTCGGCTGAGAGTCAGTCCTGTCGCATTCACCGATTTTGGACCAGTGTTGTGGCTCAGTGTTGCTGTATTTCTAAAGACAACTGCTCGAGAGAGACGAGCCACCAACGACGCCATGTTTCCTGTTTGTGCGCTTCAGAGAAACGCCCAGTGGTCCCGCCTCCTTTGGATTTATAAATAGGCGGAAGAGTAAATATGCGCTCCCGTGTTTACTGAACTCAGCAAAAAAAAAAAAAAAAAAAAAATCGACAGAATTGATGTCAATAATGTCAATAATGTCAATAAAGCTTAAATGACAACGACTCCATTCATTTCGATGACTAAATGGGATGGAGGGTGATACAGTCATTCGTGTATTTAAATTGTTTTACTAGAGACACACCCGCCAGGTCAAGGTCCCCCTTGGTGTATGATAAAGGTCGACATGATAAAACATGATAACATGACAGTTATTTATATACTTTTTATTAATTATTAAAGTGTGCTTGAAAGTGATCATGATAAAATAAAAATAGAAAATGAACATTTTAATTAACTGCAGTATGAAACGATTGAGACGACTTTGACATTATACTGTTGTGATTAGTTGACTAATTAGAAACTCCATAAAATGTAACCTCATTTACAAACAAATATTTTTCCACCCTGAATACGTAAACCAAAATGACAGTGGTTGATTGGTTGAAAAATGTTCAGAGCCAGAACGTAGCAAATAACCCGCCCTCATTTCTTTGATTGACGGCTTTTGTGACCAATCAAAGCTCTGATTGGAGATGGCAGAGCCAATCGGCGAGCTGCTCGGGCTGGACCGATGGCAAATCCAAAGAACTGGCAAAAATCAAAAATGGCGCCCAGCTCGAAATCTGAGAAAGATAACAACAAACAAAAACACCAGAGAAAACACAAAGATCACATCATCAAACTTCTCACGCGAGGCCGGGTAGGTAGAAAGAGGAACGTTGGTCCAAATGTCGCATTTGTTGCGTGAAATGTTTCAACAACATAACGTAGATAATAATGTGTATGTTATTAGCATGTTTAGCTGTAGCCTCATTAAACGTCTTTATGTGTCTATCAGAGTTCATTATTTGTGTATGTGAAGCTATTAATGGGCACATCTACAAAAAAGCAAAAATATTCCTTTGCAGCAGTACATGGTTCTTTGGGGCAGTTACAACAACAAACAATGGTCATGTTTATATGAATCTGTCATGATTGAGATGTCCATCAATTATCATAACATAAGTAACTAATATTAACTAAAGTAATCTATCATTAACATTGAAATAACAGTATCTGTCCTTAACCCCATCTCATTTAATGAAAAATTAAATTTTTTAACATAAATGAATGGTAGAAATGCCTCAGCCAGGTTGAGTTCAGTGCAAAGATGATTTTAATAGGTTATCATAACTATCATGGTCTTGATATTTAGCAATAACACCCTTGATTAAGGTGATTTGTCAGTCTAAAAGCTCATTTAACTGTAGTTATGGCTCATGTGTCTCTGTAACTGAATTAAAGTCTCTGTCTGTCTGTCTTTTAGCTGAATGGGCAGCTCTCGCAGCGGCTCTTCCGAAAACTCCCTCCTCGCGTCTGTGTCCCGCTGAAGACCATCGTCAGCGAGGAGTTCCTCAGAGCAGGGTGAGGAGAACATGCGATCTCTTTCGGAGCGATGTGAATGCTGTGTCTGATTCGTCTCTCTGCTATCACAGGCACATCTTCCTGGGCTTCACCAAATGCGGGCGGTACGTGCTGTCCTACACCAGTGACTGTGGAGAGGACGATGACTTCTCCTTCTACACGTATCACCTGTACTGGTGGGAGTTTAACCTGCACAGCCGCCTCAAACAGGTCTGTCAGAGCTTTGGATCCTGATTTAAAGTCACCATGAAATCAAAATTGACAATTATTATATTTTTAATGGAATATCATAGTACTCATTATAAATTATTTATCAGTTCCCTCGCAATCTTTAATCAAAATAACTTACTTGACGTGTTTACTGGCATGTTTACTCAAATGAGATCCCCCAATAGCAAACCACAACCATCCAATCAATTCTCTATCGATAAAATCAAGTCCCACCCTACATTTGTTCTTGTTCCAGAAACTGTGAAACAAAAAATATACTTCACAATAGTTAAGGAAAAACTACCGCAACTTTTAGACTTTTAGCCTCTGGTGTTCTTTGGTCATTTTTTGAGAGAAAAGTTTTACACTTATACAAACTTTGTGACTTGTGTGGCATTTACATTTATTCATTTAGCAGACGCTTTTGTCCAAAGCGACTTACAAATGAGGACTAAAGCAAGAAAGTCATCATGAAGAGGCAAAAACAAGTTCAGGCATTGCTCGAAGTAGCATAAGCCAGACACGGGAGGATTAAAGGAAAAGGAAATAATCTTTTTTTTTTTTTTTTAAAGAAGTTAAGTGGTGACAGAAGAGATGAGTTTTCTGCTGTCTTTTGA
This sequence comes from Tiaroga cobitis, assembly GCA_030578255.1. Lineage (NCBI taxonomy): Eukaryota > Metazoa > Chordata > Actinopteri > Cypriniformes > Leuciscidae > Tiaroga > Tiaroga cobitis. The sequence continues at coordinate 52,870,906 of CM060591.1, forward strand.
ATGCTGTCAGGGATTCTGCACTCCGGATGAGGGCGGGAAGATAATCCCACCAGCAAGGAACCGTGAATGAGAATGTTCTGGAGAGTGATTTTGTGGCTCTCTGTGATGGCACCACGAGCCGTCGCTCATTGACCGATCGTAGGCTTCTGGTAGGGATGTAGACTCGTAGGAAGGAGCTGAGCCTGTGGTCGATCTGTAAGCAAGCGTCAATGCCTTGAACTTGATGCGAGCAGCGAGTGGTAGCCAGTGCAGAGAGATGAACAGAGGAGTGACGTGGGCCCTCTTGTGCTCGTTGAAGACCAGACGAGCTGCAGCATTTTGGATAATTTGTAGAGGTTTAGTTGCACATGATGGAAGTCCAGCCAGAAGAGCATTGCAGTAATTAAGCCTAGAAATGTCCAGGGCCTGGACGAGAAGTTGTGTTGCATGCTCGGTTAGGAAAGGCCTGATCTTCCTGATGTTGTGCAGTGCAAACCTGCATGATCTTTGTAATTTGGTCTGTGAAGGTCAGCTGGTCATCAAATATTACTCCAAGATTTCTGTCTGATCTTGATGGGATGATTGATGATGAATCCAGCTGGATAGTGAAGTCGTGCTGTAGAGACGGATTGGTTGGGAGGACGAGAAGCTCAGTCTTTGCCAATTTGAGCTGCAGGTGATGTTCCTTCATCCATGCCGAGATGTCCGCCAGACAGCTTGAGATCCGCGCAACTACTGTGGGATCATCTGGTTGAAATGAGAGGAAGATCTGTGTGTCATCAGCATAGCAATGGTAAGAGAAACCATGTGCCTGTATGATGTGTCCCAGTGATGTGGTGTAAATGGAGAAGAGGAGCGGTCCAAGCACTGAACCCTGGGGAACGCCTGTGGTCAGTTGATGTGTTTTGGATACCTCACCTCTCCATACGACCCTGAAGGACCTACCTGTGAGATAGGACTCAAACCAGTGGAGAGGAGTACCTGTGATGCCCAGTGATGAGAGGGTGGACAGAAGGATCTGATGGTTCACAGTGTCGAAGGCAGCAGACAGATCCAGGAGAATGAGAACGGATGATTTGGAAGCAGCTTTCGCGATCCGCAGGGCTTCTGTGACCGACAGCAATGCCGTCTCGGTTGAATGCCTTTTCTAGACACCAGATTGGTTGACATCCTGCTGGTTATTCTGAGACAGGAAAGATGATACTTGGTTGAAAGCAACTCGTTCAAGTGTTTTCGCAATGAGTAGGAGAGAGACAGGTCTGTAATTCTCTACAAGTGTTGTGTTACTTTAATGTTGTTTTTTTTAAGCAGTGGAGTTTGCTATATGAACACAAAAAAATCGTAGACCTAATGTGTATATATGTATATAAGGCTGAAATCCCCTCTAAAACATTAAAGAATACATTTTATTTAATATAGTACATTAATTTTTTTGTCTGTTTTGACTGCAGGAGATCACAAGTGTGACCTCTAAGTGAGGGTTTAACTATTTGAACAGTCTGTAGTTGTGGCTTCTTCACATCTAGAGCGACGTGACAAGTCAGTTTCTTTCTCTTTGCAGGTGCATCACGTGCGTTTGTTTGCGGGTGAGGACATCTACACCGATCTCTATCTGACCGTCTGCGAGTGGCACAACGATCATTCCAAGCTGGTCGTCTTCGGCTTCAAGTAAGAGTCTGTCTTCCTCCTCTGTGCTGGGTCAGTGGCAGGGTTGCTTTAGTAAGAATTTAGTTTAAATAAAACTAAAGCCATAAAAAAAATGTTTGTTACTTGAAATAAAACAATCATTAACTGAATTAAAATATTTAAAAAAAAATTTTTATTTCAGCTAGGCCTAGTTGTCAAAGCAACATTTCTCATTTTCATTTAGTTTTACTTGATGTACATAAATAACTTAAACTTAAATAAAAATTAATAAAACCTATATAGACATTTAAAAAAGCGGTCTTTCTTTCTTTCTTCGTACATCTTCTGCTCTATTTTCTTCCTTTTTTTCCGTATGTGGCTGAGATCAGGGGAAGGAGATCAAACTGCAAATAACTAAAAAAGGAATAAAAATATGCAACAAATTTTAAATGGCCCTGTTATGCTTTTATGCTAAATCGAGTCATCAGCAATGCCGAACTCACTTCCTGCTCGAGCCTACGTAACAGTGTAACAAATTTGCTTAATGCCAGCCTATCGTCTTCATCGGCTGCCCTCGAACGATGCCTACTTTGACCCTCAAAGAAGTAGCTGAGGCCCGGAAGAGTTCGGTTCGTGTTGTCGACATGTCGAGAGACGCTGTTTTCAGTTCTGCGAATCCACTTTTCATGCTCTTCCAAACTAAGGATGAGGACTCGGGTTCAAATTGATACATTAAAACTGACATCATTGTTACTGTTTGTATCAGAGTTTATAAAGGGCTGAGGAAGATCTAAAGCTGAAATTCATATATGGTAACGATGGTTTCATTAACGACACGCTCTGTAATCGGTCGACCAATCACAACAGACTGGTTCAGCTGGCCAATCAGAGCAGAGTAGACCAATCACAACAGACTGGGTCATCTGACCAATCAGAGCAGAGTAGACCAATCACAACATACTGGGCCTTTTGTTATTTTTTAGCTTGGGTGCATGTAAACCTGTTGTAGGAGACTCCAAAATTAAATTAGGAAACCTTAAAATAGCATAATAGTGGCGCTTGAACTAAAATTCAAATGAAATGTAGTCAGTGTATATGTAAACATGTGCTCTCTGTGATCTGTCAGCACACGCAGCTCCAGTTCAGCCCTGATGAACATGATGATGAGTGATGAGAACAACAGAGACATCTACATCACCATCACCTCAATGCCTCCAGCACAGCCGTGCAAACAGTGCTGTCCCACGTCCACCGTGTCCACCATACGCACAGGTACACACACACACACCGACCGTTTTACTCACCGCTGCAAACAGTGCTGTCCCACGTCCACCGTGTCCACCATACGCACAGGTACACACACACACACACACACACACACACACACACACACACACACACACCGACCGTTTTACTCACCGCTGCAAACAGTGCTGTCCCACGTCCACCGTGTCCACCATACGCACGGTACACACACACACACACACACACATACACACACACACACACACCGTTTTACTTACCGCTTCAAACAGTGCTGTCCCACGTCCACCGTGTCCACATACGCACAGGCACACACACACACACACACCGTATTACTGACCGTTGCAAACAGTGCTGTCCCACGTCCACCGTGTCCACCATACGCACAGGTACACACACACACACACACCGACCGTTTTACTCACCGCTGCAAACAGTGCTGTCCCACGTCCACCGTGTCCACATACGCACAGGCACACACACACACACACTCACACACACACACACCGTATTACTGACCGTTGCAAACAGTGCTGTCCCACGTCCACCGTGTCCACATACGCACAGGCACACACACACACACACACACACTCACACACACACACACACCGTATTACTGACCGTTGCAAACAGTGCTGTTCCACGTCCACCGTGTCCACCATACGCACAGATACACACACACAC